>CAVNYN010281581.1:0-15318 GCA_963692815.1 Nyctanthes arbor-tristis
TCATTCCGGCGGCCAAAAAGGGGGGTGAATCCCCCCTATTTTGCTGCCATTTCTAGAAGCAAAATGAGGGGGGGATTCACCCCCCCATTTTTGCCGGAAATGGCAGCCAAATGGCTGCCAATTCCAACAGAAATGGGGGGTGAATCCCCCCCATTTTGCTGCCATTTCTGGCAGCAAAATGCTGCCGGAAATGGCTGCCAAATGGCTGCCATTTCCGGCAGAAATGGGGGGGTCAATCCCCCCCATTTTGCTGCCATACCCCCCCATTTCTGCCGGAAATGGCAGCGAAATGGGGGGGATTCTCCCCCCCCCTCATTTTGTTGCCATTTCTGGCAGCAAAATGCTGCCGGAAATGGCAGCCATTTGGCTGCCATTTCCGGCAGAAATGGGGGGGTGAATCCTCCCCATTTTGCTGCCAGAAATGGCAGCGAAATGGGGGCGATTCACCCCCCTTTTTGGCCGCCGGAATGAACCATTCCGGCTGCCGGCGGCGGCAATACTACCGGCGGCAAGGGAGACGTGGGGTGGGGTGGGGTTTTTTATTATTTTTAAATATTTTTAAAAAAAGTTTAAAATGTTTATGGGGGTATAATCGTCTTTTTCATAAAAATTTGACGGAATAGTGGCAATAGGGACAATTTGTGTGCATTTTTGAAAGATTGGGGGCTGTGGTGTGTCTTAAAAAAGGTTGGGGACGAAACTTGTTCTTAACCTAAAGTTTGCGAAATTAACCCATTATTTAAATCTAATCTAATCTAAAAAATAATAAATAATAAATAAACTAAATAATAATATAATAAAGAAATAAATAAATATATATAATAACTATACTAATAATAATAATTAATAATAAAAAATAAATAAATAATACTCTAAAATGGATAGAGTTTGCTAATTTATTAGTTATTATTTATTACTACTGATATTTCTATAAATTGATTTCGACTTGATTAGGCAAATAGGGGAGGTAACAATTCTCGATATGGCTTTGCTTCATTGGACGATCTAAATGTTATTATACTATTAAATGATGTTAGTGAAGCGGATTGAAAAGTTTGTTATCCCTATTTGATTTTTTTTGTAAAGGGAATAATCTCAGTGCCCATCAACTCTCCTGGAACAAGATTATATATTAATGCTAAGAATGGATTGTTCTCCAAGAATTTTTTTTTTTTTTTTAAATATTGGATATTGATTCTGCTATTGCTGTTTAGTTTTGCAAACATATTAGAGAAGCCAACCAAGTGGCCAATTGCCTTGCTTCTTTAGGCTATATACGCTACGTAGTAATAGTGTTTTTGAAGATTGTTCTTTGCATAAACAATTGTTTGGCATAGTTAAGATGAATAGATTACAATTAGCTTCTTTACGAGTTTGATGTATATGGCTTTTTTGGTTTTACCTGGGAGCAGTTTTGGTTAACGTCCCCCTCTCATGTATTTCATTGATTGATTTCAATAAAAGGGAAGGGGAATCCAAACCAGCCCCCCCACCCCACCCCACCCCTGGCTGAGTTTAGGTGGAGACGTGAGAACCACACCCATAATACTACGGTACCTTTTGAAAAAAAAAAATTTACTTTTATTGTTTTGTATAGCAATGTAATTTATTTTGTAAATGATTAATTTATTTGGTTTTTCATATTCCTTTTGGTTTTTAACCATTCATTTGAATTTTTTTACTATTTAAATTTAAATATAATTATGAGCTTTTACCGGTTTAAGTGGAGTAGCCAGAAAATTATAAAGGGGAAGCCCAATTGAAAGCTCATGCAAGTTATATTCAAGTAGGTCATAATTTTTAAAAATATTTTTTGACTATATTGGTTAAGTTCTCATGTTTTAGACTAGAAGTCTCCGTTTCGAATTATACCTGTCATTTCCCCATTTTCCCTCCCCTCTCCTCCCCTCACCTATCCCCCTTGTATTAAGAAAAAAAAGATTTTTTTTTTTAATTGGAGCGAAAATTAGATTTTAGGAAAGCAAAAAAAGTCAAATAACTAGAAATTTGAAGTGTCGCAATATCAATCGAGTACTAAAACAGTAGCATAAATTGAAATGCACCAACATTTTACACTTTGGAGTCTCTTATAGTTACAAAGACAAAACAAAGCCAATTAAAAAAGAATGTATTCGATACTTGACGCGTTTCGGTTAATCAAGAATGTGATTTTGTAAGTTCCCTTCTTTTCCTTTAGAACTTGTTATGGCTGGTTCCATTCTTCCTAATGCATGTTTGGATAGATTCCTTTCGAATGCATTTAAATACACTAATATTTAGGCTAAACTCCTCATCTTTTTGCCCACTTGAGATCAACTTAAGTTTAGAGTTCATCTTAGAGCCAATCCATCTAATTATGGTACGTCTTTCATTATGCATGGCTTGTTTATAGCTTAATTTTATGCATAGTGGCATTGTCTCAATTCCAGCGCATTTTTTTCTTTTTCTTTTTTGTGATTTATGAATCTTGTTCATATTTTAACAAACATGTTAATTAGGTTATTTGGCATTCCAAATGGTAGTTATAGCAACCCAACTGGGTTGGGTTTAGAGCATCTTTAAGAGATTTTTTAATTTCAAAATACTCTCTAATTTGAAAAGCAAAAACCTCTTATACTTATTATACACTTATAGTCCAATAGTCTCTCTAAATTAACTATGTAAATTGTAGAGTCAAACCCACTCTCTATCTTCTTCCTTTTTTTTTTCCTGATATTACAAAAGAATTGTAGGGAGGTGAGCAACTAGGATGCTATTAGACCACATTAGTATTTGATCAATCCTTAAATGGGCACAAGTATCAAAATTCTAATTTTGGAATTAAAAAAATTATCTCTAATTTTCCAAATAATAATTTTATATGTTATGGTGTTTAATGAAATGAATATCAGTTAAAAATAAGAAAGGACAATAAATTACTCAAGAAAAAAGTGAAATAAAGAGAAAAAAATAAAGGGTGTTTTACTCTTTTAAGTTTAATTAAAGATGCATTGTATTTTACAAAAGATACTCTTTATAAATGGAGAATCATTTTTCTTTCTTCTTCTTCATTTTTTTTAAAATTTTTTTTATAGTATTACAAAGAGAATGTGAGTAAGAGAAATGGAAGCCAAGACCTTTGTAGTCTAATGTCATCCATATTGAATTTTTATACTCTTGGTCAAGGGTTCAATTCTCTTCCCCTACAATCCCACTTATAATTTCAGGAAAAGGGAGGGGAATTGAACCCTTAATCAAGGGTTTGAAAATCAATTAAAATGTGATCAGATTACATAGGTCTTAACATAAACGGTGAGTCTCTGGGATCTTCCAAATTGGATAAAATTTCATAGGTAACCTTACAAAAGATACTCTCTAAGTAATTTCATTGTTAATCTTGGGCATCTCCAAGTTCGGGTAAATTTTACTCCAGTGTATATCCGAAACAACACATAAAATTTGAAGTTGGTGATTTAATTATGATTTGGCCAGTGTCTTAATTATATTTTTGCCATTTATTTATTTTTGTAAATCCTCTTTTGCCTATTCATTAAACATTATTATTGTAATGAAAGAATGAATATTCAAAAACAATTTGTTGATTTTATGAATACCCAAATTTAATGACCTGCAAATATTCGTCGATACTAAAACTAAGACAAGTTGCATTTTAAATGTAATTTAGTATACTTTCTGAAAAAACGTAATGTAAATGTGTTTAACTTGTGTATAATCATGGGCGAAGCCTTTGAAGGACCAATGCATTCCTTATGCGGCGCTTTAAATTTTCAATTGGACCGCACTCAACCCAAGCCCAAATGTCCAATTACATTTGAGTTAATAATTAATCACAGGAGATTTTTCGCAAATACTTGTTTAACCTTAATTTATTCCAAAAATACTTGGTAAATGTTTTAAATTTGAAAAATACTGTATAGACATATTTTAAAAGAAAATTAGTACAATAAAAAACTTAAAATCCTAACTAATGATTTCTTGTAACTTCCTAGGGTAAATACTCTAAAATTCTCGAGAAATTGGGAATTCATGTTGAAGTACCTACGAGCAACAGTAACAACCCTGATACCATACAGCAACCACAACAACCACGTACGTAAAAATTTTATTCAATAGTTTTGTTGCTTGTTTATGAAATATTATAATCTTATATATTTCCACTTTTTTCGTTGTTATTATACTTTTTTGCAGAAAGTAAAATCAACGGACATTAGCTATTTGCGCACTTATAGGTAAGAAATTTAGATCAAAAGAAAGAAAAATACAAGTAAGACGAATAAGCCTACATATTAGTATTTTGTGTCTATTTCAAGGTAGAAATTAGGGGAAAAAAGAACAGAGAAGAGATGAACTGTGTACATAGTAAGTATGGGTAGATCTTAGAAACTATTTATGTGAAAAAGAACAAAAGAAAATAGTTTGGTTCATTCATTTATTTGGATTTATACTGATTATAATTTCTTTCACTTTTTGACTCACTCGTTGATGCATCAAGTAACGGTAACTGTTGATCTACTAAGACCATTGCTTATGTCATTGTTGACCACGTACCTTACAAAAGTATGGAAACTAAGTCTTACAGGTGCTGCTACAATCATAAACATATGGGAAGGTAGTTCGCTTGCACTGCCACTAGCTTATGTCTTTCTTTATGATTACAAGATCATGAGCATCGACTTAATTCGCCTTACAAGCAGCATTGCC
This sequence comes from Nyctanthes arbor-tristis, assembly GCA_963692815.1. NCBI lineage: Eukaryota > Viridiplantae > Streptophyta > Magnoliopsida > Lamiales > Oleaceae > Nyctanthes > Nyctanthes arbor-tristis. The sequence goes on from CAVNYN010281581.1 coordinate 4,702, forward strand.
GACACCATTGTAAGTACTTAAATACACACACACACATATGTTGTTGTAACTAACGTGCCTGCCTACAGGGATTGGGATTGCTTGGGATGTCAACACTTTCTATGCCATGTAGTAGTAAGGAATCATTAGAATGCATTAATGGTGATGAAGAAGAAACACTAGGGATTATGTTCTATATAGGTTTTTTAAGAATGATTTAGAACTCAAAAGGAATAATTATAATTACTCAGCCGCTTTGATCAGCCGCTTTATCAGTAGTTCTGAAGTGATGTCTCCTTTCGTCTTTATATTCGGGGCTGTTGTAGCTGCAGCATTCTCAGGTGTGATAAAATCATGGTCTGTACGTTTTGGAATTCCTGCAATTTTTTCAGCTGTAGCTACTTGTTTTGTGGTGGCAAATTACATCGTTGATGGCACCCAATCATCATCATCAGGACGTTTTGATGGTCATCAAGAACTTGATATTGTTTCCGATTGGGAAAGGAATATCCCAGGAAATATTAGTTGGTTTACTATTGCGATTTTGGTGATCTCCTTCTTTATATGCTTGATATTTTGTGGATTAGTAAAGTCGATTGGAAATACTTACTTCGTAGAACAAGCAAATGACATGAATCCTAAGTTAGGAGGCATCAAAATCCACCTTCTCTTCTTACCAATGCTCTACGAAATCGTTCAATTACTATATGTATCCTTCTTGATCAAAAAATTGGATCCAAGGTTGACTATTATGGCTTCACTGTTTGGTTCAGTTATATGTTGTGCCGTCGCTGCCTCAGTGGAAAGACGAAGATTGCATTACGTTAGAAGATTTGGTTTAACAAACAAGCCAAAAGAGAGGATTCCCATGAGTGTACTTTGGTTGGTCCCACAGTTTGTTCTTCTCGCAATGCTCGATTCCTTCTTTGAAAGTAATTTAGTTAGTCTGTTTGGTCAAGTCACAGATAATATGCTCTATCAGAAGTACCTGATTCAAGCAATATATGGATTATGCGGTCTGGGAACTATGCTTAGTGTGTTTTCAGTTTATGCAGTGGGCAAGATCAGTGAGATACGAGGAAAAAATTGGTTTCAATACACCTTAAATGAGAGCTGACTCAATAAGTTCTACTGAACCTTATCAGCATTAGGTGCTATAAATATATTATGGTTTTACATTGGCTTTCCGTGCTTCATGCTACTGCTTTTGTGGAAACATGGTGTAGTTAATGTCCCAATCATTTTGAAGATTGCATCTATAATTAATACCTTACGCAGTTCAATTGGAAAGCTTGTTGTATGTATCTAAGAGTCCTATTTGTCCTTGATGTGTTTCACATAAAAATTCTAGTAATTGCCCACAAGTTGTTAGCGTAAGCATGTATTCAATATTTTCCATTAATTATCAAGTGCAAGTCTATCTATATAAACTATATTCATAATCTTAACGTTAGTAATTGAACTAACTTGCATTATATTCAATTCTATGCTAGGATCAACCTTGCACAACGGAAATTAAATAAATATCTAATTGCATTTTTATGTTTATTTACTCTTTTGGACTTATTTGCTTGCATTGATGTGATGGTGCTTGTCACAATATGAGTACTCCTTACATTCCATAAAAATAGCCTCTTTTCTATTTTCATATAGATTAGGGTTAATTTCACATATCGTCTCCAAAGGTAGTATCAACTAGGTCCTCAACCTTTTTTTTTACCCGCTGACTCCCAACATTTTATTAATTCGCGCATATAGTCCTTTTTTACAGTTTTCGCCAATTTTACCGCTAACTCCTCGAGTAAATTACTATTGTCTCCCTTATAATTTTAAATTAAGAAACAAAAATTTTAAAAATATAAACAATATATAAAAATTTAAAATTCTTTCTTTTTTTTTTCTTTTTCTTGGAGAATTAATTTAGATTTAGATTGGTTGTTGAAGTTCCTTATATGAAATCTTCCATTTCGGATACCCTAATTATCAGTTAATCAATTATAAATTTTCCAAACTTCTTTCAATCTCTTTTCATTAGGAGAAAACCTTCAGTGTTTTAAGAGCATTATACTCGATGCTCCAAACTAATCAAGAACTCATATATGGGTTTTCCTCTCATTAGTTGTATTCCTTCTATGAAATCTTCCATTTCTAGACGCCATAATTGTCAGTCAATCAATTACAAGCTTTCCAAACTTCCTTCAATCTCTTTTGATTAGTTATCAGATCTAAAGACCTAATTGAAATCGAATCTTCAATTTTTCTAGATCCCTAAATTTCTTAAATTTTAGAAACCTGATTTTTCTTCTTTTTCTTCTTCTTCTTCTTCTTTTTTTTTTTTTACATAAACTTTTAAAATTTACTATTTTTTCTATCAAAATCACTATCAAATTTTTCAAAAGTCTAGTTGTATACCCATGCGCTGTATGAAATATAATTAACAAAAAAATGCGTGATAATTTGAAAAACTAAATAATTACAATTTTATTGCATACTACTCACTGATATACACATGTTACTAATATACATACACAGAATCAAATTGAAACGTATAATACTTTCACTCGGCACAAAACTAATTAAATTGCTATTCATAAAACAACACTTTTTAATTAATGAAAATGAGAAATAATGAGGAACTTATTTAATATAAATATAATTTCAAGTCGAGTATAGAAACCAAGAAATTATGGAAAAAAACAGCATATAAAATTTATATAACTCAAAATTACCTACATCTATATACTTATTCAACAAGCATCAGTACAAGAACTCCAAAAAGACATTTAGACTGTGGATGATATTCATTTATCAAAATGAATTCTTTTTCACATTCATTCTCCACCACATATTCTTTGGAAAATTATTTTTTCGCATTTTCTCATATAGTGACATACTTTCTCCAAAGAAATCACTAATCATTAAATACTAAAAAATTAAGTATACACACCCTCCTAATACAAAAGACCCAAGGAAAGCAATATTATAGCAAAAAATAAATTTTATATGATTTACCCATAACATTAATTTTTAACCACTTTCCACTCTAAAAAGAAAAAGAATTTTTATTTTTGTTCTAAATCATCACCATCAAATATTATTACTATTGTATCACCTAAACTTAAATTTTTACCAATATATAGGTTCCCACAAAAAATATAAATTTAAGTAATATAGTAATCATATAGACATGTGGTTTATCATATATTGAATTAAATAAAAATTTTGAAGCTGATTTTATTTTATTTTATTATTATGTCATCAATCTCACGAGTATGCACTCAATCGAGATGAGAAGCAACTCCAATAACCCACAACTTGAAATTTGTATGTCAACTGTTAAAATTTTGAAGAAATATACAATATTTGAAGATAGCGTAAAAACTAACAAAATAAATATAATAAATACTAATGGCTAACAAAATAAAAACATATATAAATGGGAGAGTGGATATATATATATATATATATTATAATATATATTATAATTACGTATATTATATGTGTGTGTATAAAAAAAGGCATATATATAAAAGATATTAGAGATTAATTTGGAGTAGGAAATGTGTATATTATATATTCATAAAATAAAAATATACATTGGATAACAAAATAAAAGTGTATAAAAGAAGGAGAGTGGATATACATACATACACATATATATATGATAATTATGTTTATTATGTATGTGTGTATAAAATAAAAACATCTTATCTTATCTTATATTATATATTAAAGTAGGATAGTGGTTATATACAAATTTTCCCACTAAAACCACTATATACTTCTCCTTTTTTTTATTTATTTTATTTTATTTTAACTAGAATTCTCACCCGTGCATGCACGGGGACTCTAAAAGTAATAATAACAAAATTCATTTTAGTTTATACAAAAATTTAATAAATTATTAATACAGCTAATTGAATCATATATTAGCATTATGAGACATAATTTTTTATAGTCATTCTACTATATCTGGATTTATTTGTCAGTAACATTTTTGCACGACTTAATTCTACATAAATAAAAATTAATTGAGGTGATTCGATAAAATTAAAATGTTTAACAGAAATTATTGAACAACTATTACAACACAGCCATATCAACTCTGTGGTCTATTGCTCACACAAATAATCAAACCCCAAATATAGTAAGGTTATATTTAAAACAACAAACTGAAATTTTTGTTCCACAGGAAATTATCAAAAAATTCTAATTTAATTACACAATCAGCAAATTGGAGTACTATAATTTTAAAAAAAATCAATTTGATTTATTGCATTGCAATAACCATATAAAAAGTTCTTCAAAATTCATTAAAAATGAAAATCTGCCCATCCAAACAACCCAATTCCCTATCCAACACAACTTTCTCTTCCCTCTCCCCTCTCTGTTACCATTAACGTTGAATTCCAATCCCTAATCAATGCAACACAAAGACACTAGTTAGCCGTCCATTAAGCTCATGTGCTTTCACAACAGTGGTGATTGACAAGCTCGATTAGATTGGAGTCACAGGTACACCTTACTCTCGTTCTCCAATTGGGTAGATTATTCCCTCAATTTGGTAGTTTGCCTTCTTGGTTCTTCTTGTAGGTGGACACGAAACGGACATGTGCTTAACTTATGTAGAAAACACACTAGGAAAAATAATTATTAGAAATCCATGTAGAAGTTCTCAAGTACCTCCAACTGTTTGATTAATTGCCCTTTAGAAAATTCTTCCCTTGTCAGAAGCAAAGACTTATCATTACTTGTTTCTTGCTACGTAGGTTTAAGAAGAGATTCAATGTTTAGTAGTGTGTGAAACTTTAATTAACTCAAAGTAAACCATTTGTGTGCCAGTGACTCATTTCCTTTGTTTTCTTCTTAACTAATATATGTGAAAATTGATATTAGAAATACCTTTGGATTTTTTTGAATTAACTATGCACCATGATTCATTTTGGGGTAGTTTACTATGAAATTCAGACATCAAAATTATCTTTATGCATTGCTCTTGAATTTAGTAGAAACACAAGTTTATAACCATAGTTCAATGCCTCCTTTTTTTCATGTGTCTTTATATCTTGATAGGTGAAATTTAGATGAATGCAACTAGTGATACTTCTACACCAATAATTCAACATGACAGGATGGGGCAGATAAGCAATGCCCCTTATGTCGGGATGAAGTTGAAGACACCTAAGGAAGCAAGAGCTTACTATGAAGATTATGGTCGACAAAATGGTTTTTGGATTCGTACTCGTACGACAATGAGGTCACCCACACGTATAAATGAAGTTACCTTTATCAAATATGTGTGCTCTTATGAAGGAAAATATACCAAGAAAAATGTTGAAGGCTCAAGCAAATCAGAGAACTGTATAAAAGAATGCTCTACAGAAAGAAGTTGCGCAACAATTGAAGGTGGGTGCAATGCTAATATGCGAAACTTGAATGACATTGAATGTGGCTGTTGGATTGTTAAAGCGTTTGAAGATAATCACAACTATCCACTTGTTTCTCCAATTAGAAGGATGAAAATAGGATCAAATAAAGTATGTATGAATCAGCCAAAAATCTTTTTGAAGCTTTCAAAAATGAGAATATAAAGATCACCAAAGTTGTCTCGATTCTTGGGGGTGATAACATTGGTTTTGATAAGAGATATGGTTACAATTACTTGAGGAGTATAAGAGAGAAAAAATTGGAAGTTGTTGATGTACAATCATCCTTTCATATTTTCAAAAGAGGCAAGTAGAAAATCTACAATTTTTCTATGTAGTGCCATGTGACAAAGATGGACGAGCAACAAACCTTTTTTGGATAGATGCAAGATCCCGCGTATCATATCAGTATTTTAGCGATGTTGTCACCTTCGACACAACATATAGGACAAACAAATATGATATGCCATTTGCTCTATTTACTGGTGTGAACCATCATTACTAGACTATACAATTTGGTTGCGCTTTACTACAAGATGAGACAGAGGTGACATTTTTGTGGATATTTCAAACATGGCTTGATGCTATGGGGGGATCTAATCCTATTTGTATCATAACAGACCAAGATCTAGCTATGAAGACTTCCATTGCTAAGATTCTTCCTCACATATATCATCGGTTATGTCTATCGCACATCATGAAAAAGTGAGGTGAAAAATTATCGCCCACATATATTACAAGAAATCAAAGTTCAAGAAAGATCTGAAAACTTGCATCCGTTAAACATATAGTGTTGAAAATTTTGAGAAGAAATGAAATGCAATAATTGTGGAATACAGTTTAGAAAGTAACAAATGGCTTCAAGACTTGTACGCAATATGTGAAAGTTGGGTTCCCGTGTATAATCGTGGATTTTTTTCCGTAGGTATGAATCCCACTAGTCGAAGTGAAGGTGTTAACTCATTTTTTGATAGCTTTATTACTTCTTGAACTAATCTTTGTGATTTTGCTCTCAAATATGATCAAGCTTTAGCTTCAATTGTGAGAAAGAAAAATGATGAGGATTATGAATCAGAACATAAACATCGGATTGTAAATGATGGTGACGTACTTCTAAAGATGCTTCAAAAGTTTATACGACAAATATATTTGAGAAATTTAAAGAAAAATGGAAAAAGATCAAGGATTACAGGGTTGAAGAAGTGGATTATGATTGTGTGATTTATATAGTAAGGCATAGAGAAAGAGCATTGGAAAAATTTCAAGTTAATTCTAGTATGAAAAATCATGAAGGAAAATGTGGATGCCAACATTTTGAATTTGTAGGAATTATGTGTGGCCATATTCTTAAAATTCTTGCACGTGAAGGTATTGATGAACACCCTTCTCAATTTATAAAATAGAGGTGGATGAAAGGAGTAAACAAATTTAGAAATATAGCTTTAGAAAAAATCATGACCAATGATGGAGAACAAAATACAAAGGAAATGAAGGATACGAATTATATATGAAAGCCATTGAAGAAGTATCTAGACAGATTTTTGCATTAAATATTGGAACAAATTCTCAAGTTGATGTTCCACCAAAGGAAATAGATACTTGTAATGAAGAGAGTTCCCAATTTGTGATATTAGATCCTAATATCTCAATTACAAAAGGAAGGAAGAAAGATGAGAAAGGAGGAGAAAAGTATCACATTAGTTCAGGGAGGTTCAAATCAAGCATTGACTTAGCGCAAAAAGGTAAAAGGCACTGTACGCTGTGAAATGTTTAGAACATGATAAGAGGAATTGTCCTCAGAATCCAAAAAAATGCAACTGAGCCAACTATACCTGTAAATAATTCATTAGAAGGTCTTAATTTATCATTTTAAGTTAATTAAAATGTTTTTGAGAAAAACTAACTATTGTTCTTTCATGTTTTTGTTGTAGGAATCAAATTAGGAGTTATTTACCAGAATCATATATGAAGTTTTTTTTTTCTTTTTTACGTTTTCCTATAATCATGTGGAACTTTTTTTTAAATTATTATTTTTTGTTAAATTTGTCATTTTAAGGCCAGATATCATATGGAACTTCTTTATTCTAGTAGTCTTTTTGTTAATAACCTTTCTCTCTTTGTAATTTTCATTTTAATTGTGCTCTTTTCTTGCTCGAGTTTGGTTGCTTTAGAGTACTTTACCATGTCATGTACACATGATATTTTAAGAATATCTTGGAAACCAATAAATTCACCTAAACTTTTTACCAATGTTAGGAGATATTTGGCCTTTCAACTCTACAAAGGTGAAGCTTGTTGACATACATATAAGCAGCGGAGAGCCTATAGTTCGTGTTCTTGGTCATGGTAGGAACTATGTGATTTGGCAAGCAACCAAGAAATGAATTCATGAAGTTGACTTGATCATCATTTAAGATGTTGAAATTCAACGTAGATAAATGCAGAACAATTCTAAATTCAAATATGGTTTTCTCTTGAAAAGTAGAAAATTTGTTCCTTCAAAATTTTTCCAATTAGCATAACCAAACAATCATAAATGACCAAAGTGTTTCCTCACCAAAAAAGAAAAAAAGAAAAAGGAAACCAAAAGTCTACAAAAGGGGCATTGAATTAATCAATAGGGAGCCTAAAGTTTCCAAACGATGCAGCATATCAAGTGTAGAATATAGGTGCGGCCCATATTGCCAATGAACTTGTCATCATTGTTGTTTATTCCATTATTGTAGCAGTAGAAAATTTCACCGAATACGAAGTTGATGTAGGGTTCAAAATTACCGCCAATCTCTAAAATATCCTTCGGCTACAATGTATACCTTCTCCTGGAAAACTGTTAAACAAATTAAAATAGCCAAATTAGTTTCAGTGAAAGAAACAATGACAACATGGTTTTACTCACAAGAAATTTTCCTAGTGGGTAAATCTTGAAGTTATAGCTATATCCTCATACAACTTATCAAGATTATATATTTTAATATTTTTCTTTTTGCCTTTATGGTCTACATATAATTTAAAGCTTTGGAAAATGGTATTTCTCCTACCCGTACCTATAGAAGATTAAATTTAAATTAATAAATGTGCCATTCTTCAAAATTCTTTAACTTTGTGGATATAGTACATCAATGTATTTTACATGTATCTTCCAGTCTCATGCACAAAAGAAAGTAGCCATTAAATTGCAATCAAGCAAATCCCATATTCAAGGCTTCATCCCACTTCCTCTTGTTGTAAACTAACACAGCAGATAGAGTCAAAGTTCCAATCCTAAAGACAAGAAAGAATATGTTAAAAAATTAAGCCATTTGTAATTTTTCTTTTCATCTTTCTCTTCAAAATGATCCGTTCTAAAAGTCCCAAAACATGTTATTTGAGGCCACAACTGTGTAACACAAAAGATGTAAAGTAAGGCATGGAATTCCTATTTCAAATTCAGTCATGTTTGATATTGATGAAGTACACTATGTAAACTTGTGTTTCTAACAAATTAAAGAGCAATGCATAAAGGTAATTTTGATGTCTGAATTTCATATTAAACTACCCCAAAATGAATCATGATAGATAGTTAATTCAAAAAACTTGACAAACGTATTTCTAATATCAATTTTCACATATTATTAGTTAAAAAGAAAACAAAGAAAATGAATCACTGGCACACAAATGGTTTACTTTGAGTTAATTAAAGTGTCATAGACGACTAAACATTGAATCCCTTCCTAAACCTATGCAACAAGAAACAAGTAATGATAAGCCTTTGCTTCTAACAAGTGAAGAATTTTCTAAAGGGCAATTAATCAAACAGTTGGAGGTGCTTGAGAACTTCCTTATGGATTTCTAATAAATTTTTTCCTACTATGTTTTCTACATAAGTTAAGCACGTCTGTTTGCTCTCCACTTGCAAGAAGAACCAAAAAAGCTCAACTACCAAATTACGGGACTAATCTACCCAATTGGAGGACAAGAGTAACGCGTACCTGTAACTCCAATCTAATCGAGCTTGTCAATCACCACTGTCGTGGAAGCACAAGAACTCAATGGACCACGAACCAGTGTCTTTGCTTTGCAGAGATTAGGGATTGGAATTCAACGTTAATGGTAACAGAAAGGGATGAGGAAAGAGAACGCGTTAAGGGAAGAGAACGCGTTGAGGGAATTGGGTTGTTTGGATAGGTGGATAGGAGTTCTAATTATTATTGTGGGATAAATTTAGGCAATTGGATTATTTTAATATGAGGGACTAGACTATTTGTCAAAAACATATGCAAAATGGTTGGTAAGCCAAACAGCCCCAATATACATACATATATATATGTCTAGTGATGGTTTTTTCTTCTCTCTTAGCATAATTAAAGAAATGGTAATTCAAGAAACAGTAATTCGAATAATAAATATTACTATGTGTATATATATATATATTTTTTTTTGAAAACAAAACAAATACTTTCGAAGCTTCAAATTATGTCCAAGTGTGTACCAAGAAAAAAATAAAAAAATCCTATCCAAGTGAAATTATCAATTACAAAACATTGTGTAAGTAAGTTGAGTAAGGTTTTGTATTAAGTGATAGCACTAAAATAACGATGCCTAGTTAAAAAAAAAACGCTAACCTCAATCAAATTGTCAAAATTAAAATTAAATTGATAGTAAAAATCGCGGATAAGGTAAGCATTCCCTATAAGATAACATCAGAAATGACATTACCAAATATCTTAAAGAGCCAGATGTCTTAAGAAGCCAGACAAAAGGCGGAAAAAATTATCCACCACTTTACTCCTTTAATATATATATATATATATATTATTTTAATAATAACACACACACACATATATTTATATAATATATATATATACACAATTCCACTAATTAAGCTTCAAATTAATCTCTAATAGCTTATGTATATGTTTTTATTTTATACACATACATAGAATATACGTGATTATAATATATTATAATTTTTATACATATATATAATAACAGTTATATCTCGGGTTTGGATTTTCGAGTCGAGATGCTTTCCAAAATAAATAAATAAAATAATATATATATATATATATATATCTACTCTCTAGCTTATATATGCTTTTATTTTATATATGCTTCAATCTTTTACACATTATCATATTAATATATACATATGTTATATATGTATATAAGTTTGGAAATTGCAAGTTAATCTCGAATCTTATATTTTTTTCATACACACACATTTCTAATTAAG
>CAVNYN010281583.1:0-10382 GCA_963692815.1 Nyctanthes arbor-tristis
TATCTATTCTAACTTTCCTTATTCTCCTATATGTGTAAGGTAATGTTGGAGACTTGTTTTTCACAACAACTTGAAGACGTGCCTACATATGTACATTCTCTTTTGTAGGTTTGGGTGTGCGAGAACGGTGAGCGAAGTGAGCAAGAGCCGAATTGGGCAAGAATAAATCTGTGCAATATCTGTAAGTGCTTGACCGAAAAAGGAGAAAACAAACACTGCTGTTTTTACTGTGAGACTATCTTTCAAATTCGAACTTTATAGTTCAACTGTGTTTCTATTTGGAAAACCTTTCAAGTAGGTGGTAGGCGACCACATTGGTGCGAGGGACATATCCACAGAGGTTGAAAGTAGTTTAGGAGGTCAAGTCATCCCAAGATGAGTTCGGGAGATCTCTAGGAGCTTGATGGACATTCTGTGAGGTGCGCAGGAGAAAGGAGGAGCAACGAGAGTTGGCTCATTGTCAAAAGGCGTAAAGAGGGAGTCTTCTATAAGTTTACCTTTTGATTATTTAGTGTCTATTGTGATAGCACGTTTTATACTTTCTCTGTACTAAACTCACCTCTAAATTAGTGGATTTGTTTGCCCCGTGGCAAGGGTGCCCGTAGTTTTTCCCAGTTGGATTTCTGTGTAATCATTCTGGTGTTGTTTAATTCTGCATTCATACCCGAGCTAGACACATTTAGGTCACGTTACACTTTACACCAGTAAAACGTATCTAGGCAGGATACATCCTGATTAGAGTTTAGATAACCACCGAATTCATAGTTGGTATGAGAGTGGGTTTACTTAAGGTACTAGTGAGATCAGGTTCATCTAGACATGACTACCCATTCAAGACGGGTCTAACTATGCATATTGAAAAGTTCGCATGCAAATTTATATTCAGTCAATTGATAACTGTGCTTGGACATCTATTCATATTGGTTACACAGCACCCACAGTCGCAGCTGAAGATGGTACTATTACTGTTCAGCCCGAAACTCAATATACTGCTGAAGAAAATACAACATGTGGATGGAATTCTAAAGCTTTAAATGCTATCTTTTCCTTTATAGATCAAAGTCAATTTAAGCTTGTTACAAATTACAAGATTGCTAAGGAAGCATGGGACGCTCTTCAAATTACTAATGAAGGAACCAATGCAGTCAAGACCTCAAGACTCCAATTGCTGCTGTTTGAGCAAATCACAATGAAGGACAATGAGGAATTCAGGGACCAGTTGTGTGAGATCACCAATCAGGTACAAGCTCTAGGCAAGATGTATTCTGATCGAAAGATAGTAAAGAAGATTCTACGATCTCTTCAGATAGGTTTCAGATGAAGGTCACAGCCATTGAAGTAAGTAAGAACCTGGACGAGATGTGTGTGGATGAGCTTGTAGGGTCCTTGTAACATACGAGCTAAACATGTCCAAAAGAAAAAAGGAAAAGAAACCCCGAATTGCTTTCAAGAGCAAGGTGGATGATTCTAAAAGTGAGAAAGAATCTGATGAGGAAGAAAGCATCGTACTCCTTGCCAAGCAGTTTAAAAAGTTCTTGAAACCAAACAGCAAAAATGTAGGAGATTCAACAATCAATACAAACTTCAAAGATCTTTCCAGATGAAGAATCAGAATCGAGATGATGAGCAACAGCCATATCAACAGAAGAAATCAAACTACAGGAAATTCAAAGGTAATAACTTCCCAAAGGCTCAATCTTCGAGCAGGATAAAGTGCAAAGACTGTAATGGCTACAGCCATATTGCGGCAGAATGTCCAAAAGCTCAAGGGAAGTGGAAGAAAGGTAAAAAGGCCATGAAAGTTTCCTAGAGTAAAGACGAGGAGGACACGTCTAGATCAGCATCTGATACTTCATCAGAAGAATAGATTATGACACTGACAGCACATGTCCAGCCTCAGTCCAGTTCTACAAACTACCTCACTGCCAACACTGCGAAATCATCTTTCAGTGAGGATAAATCCTGTCCAAACTGTGTAGTACTACAGAGCCAGCTTGTTGTAGAACAAGATAAGTCTGACATGCTCCAAGTCATGATGGAATTCTTTGATAATGAAAAGAGAAATATGCTCAAATCCATTGAACACAAAATGAGCAGGTCAAACAGCTTTCAATGAATCTGGAGCATGCCAATGAGAGGTCAAACATTTGATAATTGGAGCTGCTAGGTTAAACGAAGTCCTGAAGTATGGAAGACCTTTAGGAGACACATCTAGACTTGGATATGATGGAAAAGGCAAAGCTGTCCAGCAGACCCTTTTTGTAAGAGAATCGGAGGAAAACTTCCAAAAAGAACCTGCAGGATAAAAACGGAATTCTGGACCCAAGCAGGATACGTCTAGATCCTACTTGAGCAGAACTGCCTAGAAGAACAGACCACCAAAACAGCAACAGCAGAATACCAGAAATCAGCCTGTTGCTGTCATACCAATACAGAACTCCAAAGTGTATGGTAAGGTCAGGCAAGTAGATTGTAACTTTTGTGGTGAATTTGGTCATGATGTTTTTACTTGTCAAAAATATATTAACTTGATCAACACACATAAAGTCAAAATACCTGAATAAAAGGTAAGGTGAAGCAGGTTTGGGTGAAAAAGTGTGAGTACAAGAGTTATGTTGTGAAACTTTCTTTAAGTACTCTAATCCCTAACACTTGATACTTTGATAGTGGATGTTCTAGGCATATGACAGGTGACTCGGAGTTGTTGTCCAATTTCCACAGAGGTGAAACAGGTTTGGTTACATTTGGAGATGGACAACAAGTTCACATTGAGGGATCTGGAAATATTTGCATTGAAGGCTTACTCACTCTAAAAGATGTTCTATTTGTTACTGGTTTAAAAGCAAATCTTTTAAGTGTTGGTCAATTGTGTGATGACAATCTGATAGTGCTATTTTCTAAAACTGAGTGTAAAGCTTTTGATCTTGATCCAAATACAAATTTGCTTGAACAAACTTTACTTAAAGGTTTTAGATCTAGTGAAAAGTGCTATATTTTGAATCCAAAATTGACTTGCAAAGTTGCTAGTACTAACACTGTAGAACTTTAGCACAAGAGGTTGGGTCACATGAACTATCAAAGTTTACTCAAATTGACCAAGAGTGGAGCTGTTAGAGGAATTCCAGAATTAAAATCAATTCTTGAAACTATGTGTGAACCATGCCAGAAAGGTAAGCAAACCAGAAATTCACATAAGGCAGGTCAGCACCTATCCACCTCAGGTATACTTGAACTTATTCATATGGATCTTATGGGTCCTATCACAACTGAAAGCATTGGTGGAAAAAGATATATTTATGTATGTGTTGATGATTTCTCTAGATATACATGGGTTAACTTTATTAGAGAAAAATCTGATACATTTGACAGATTTTGTGTTTTGTTCCAGAAACTCTCCAATGAAAAATCAGATTAAGGTGTTACCATCAAGAGAATCAGAAGTGATCATGGAAAAGAATATGATAATTTTAGTTTTTCTGATTTTTGTGAGAAATATGGTGTTATGTATGAATTTTCTGCACCTAGAACCCCTGAACAGAATGGTGTAGTTGAAAGAAAAAACAGGAACTTGCAGGAAATGGCTAGAGTTATGCTTAATAGCAAAAAATTACCTGTTAAATTATGGGCTGAAGCTATTAATACTGCATGTTACACCATTGATAGAGTAACACTTAGACCTGGAACTAATCAGACTCCATATAAAATTTGGAAAGGTAGAAAACATGGATTGAGCTATTTTCATGTTTTTGGTAGTAAATGCTATGTTTTGAATGATAAGGATCATCCAGGAAAATTTGATGCTAAATCTGATGAAGGAGCTTATAGGGCTTATAGGATTTATAATATGAGAACTCAGAATATTATTAAGTCTGTGAATGTTAAAGTTGATGATACTTCTGACTACTCCATTTCTTCATAGGGACCTGAAATTGAAAATCTGGAAGTCATCTCAGTACAGAATTAGACGGACAGAATCGAGGCAGGACACATTCCGCCTCAGTCCAACGCATCAAGACAAGCAGAACCTAAGCGAGATACATCCCGCCAAGGACAGAATGATCAAATTGTAGAATCTGAATCTAAATAAGAACCTGAACTAGAGCCAGAATCTAGACGACAACCTTCTACCAGAATCCAGAAGGCACATCCAGTTGACAACATCCTATCCAGAAAGGAAGGGATGGTGACTAGAAAAAGATTTCAACAAGAATTTGGTCACATGTGCTACATCTTTATGGTTGAACCTAAAAATGTGAAGGAAGCTTTGCAAGATGACAATTGGGTTCAAGCCATGCAAGATAAATTGAATCAGTTTGAATGGAATCAAGATTGGGAACTAGTGCCAAGATCCTCTGTTCGCAATGTTATTGGAACAAAGTGGATCTTCAAGAACAAGTCAGATGAGTAAGGTAAAATCATCAAGAACAAAGCAAGACTTGTGGCTCAAGGCTATACCCAATTGGAAGGGATAGACTTTGAAGAAACATTTGCACTATTAGCCAGACTTGAGTCAATTAGATTACTCCTTGCAGTAGCAAGTCACATTGATTTCAAGCTATATCAGATGGATATGAAGAGTGCATTTCTTAATTACATTATGAATGAGGAAGCTTATGTTGAACAACCACCAGGATTCACTGATCCACAGTATCCTGAATATGTGTACAGGTTGAGGAAAGCATTGTATGGTTTGAAGCAAGCTCCCAGAGCTTGGTATGAAAGACTCACCACTTTTCTTCTTGACAAGGCTACAATAGAGGAGGTACTGACAAAACCTTATTCATCAAGCCGTTGAAGAAATGAATCACAGTTGCTCAAATTTATGTGGATGATACTGTTTTTGGATCCACTTCAGAAGCTAAGACAAAAGAGTTTGTCAAGACAATGCAAACATAATTCGAAATGAGCATGGTTGGTGAACTTACATTTTTTCTGGGATTACAGGTTAAGCAGGACATGTCTGGCATCTTTATTTTTCAAACAAAGTATACTAGAAATCTGAGAAGTTTTGGAAGATTCTAAGCCGATGAGAACTCCAATGGCTACTAGTCTGAAATTGTCAAAGGATGATCAAGCTAAGGCAATTGATCCTACTCTTTATCGTAGCATGATTGGAAGTTTACTCTATCTGAAAACAAGTAGGCCAGACATATCCTTCAGTGTAGGTGTGTGTGCTAGATATCAGTCGAAGTTGAGAGAGACGCATCTGACTGCGGTCAAGAGGATTATCAGATATGTCAGTGGAACAATAGAGTATGGCATATAGTTTTCTAAGGATACCAATGCTAACCTTGCTGGATACTTGGATGCAGATTGGGCTGGGAATGTTGATGACAGAAAGAGTACTTCAGGAGGATTTTTTACACGGGAAACAACCTATTTGCCTGGATGAGCAAAAAATAAAATTCCATCTCTCTCTCCACAGCAGAAGCAGAATACATAGCTGCAGGAAGTTGCTGTACACGACGTGTGCTCTTCCGATCTTGAAATAGATGTTGGAGGACTATGAAATTTCCTAACATCAGGCCACTGTTTTTTTGTGATAATACAAGTACCATAAACATTTCCAAAAATCCAGTTCAACACTCTAGAACTAAGCACATTGATATAAGACATCATTTTTATCAGGGAGTTAGTTGAACAGAAAGTAATTACCATGGAGCATGTTTAGACAGAATATCAGCATACAGATCTATTTACTAAAGCATTGGATGCGTCTAGGTTTGAAGGCCTAAGAAAACAGATTGGCATTTGTATATAGCCTAAATAGGCTCAATATCATAAAAAGAAAATTTGCATTGCATTGTACATAGAAAAATGTTTTTATTTACATTTTTCATCTAGTTGTGTGATTTATGTGTCATTCATGATCATATTAATCAAATCACCTTGTATTTGTGCAGGATATCACTGAAAGACCTTGAGGAGGACTCATCCTGAAGATATCAGTCAAAACTTGTTTTCCTAATTCCATAAAGATAAACTGCATAAAAAGGATGGAATATGTCCTGACTACTTTGCACTATAAGAGGTATTCTGATTGAGAGTCATAATTTTGATGTAGACCTATAGTCAGTATCTACACTCTTCGGCACTTCATACGACCAATATTGTTTAAGGGGCAGAGTCAGTAACGGCAAAAGCTACCAATCAACCAAGTCTTTGAGTGCGTGCAACTACCTTTACCCTCAGAAGACAATGCTCAAAATTATAGAAAAAGTCGAGCGAGCCGAGGACTTAAAAGTTGTATTCTTTTTATAAGAGTTATTCAGATGATGATCGATTTTCTTGTGCATCACTCATTAAGTGAGGTCCTCACAAGGTGCAAAGTGGAACAAGGATTGACCTTAAAAGATAAATTCAGTAGAAATTCCATTCAAAAATAACTTTTTCCATTGAGAACAGTTCAGTTGATTGAATACTTCATGGTGTGAACTTCAAAAGGTATTTTGGGAAGTATTCAGTACTGTTAATTATTTTAATGTCGGTTCATTACATTTGCATATATTTGCATCTGGTACTTTAGTTGACGAATCAAGGAGGACACATTGACGAATCAAGCAGGACGCATTTGGCTGAGCTTATACTTTGTGACGATTACAAGTAAACCGCTCTTTAAATTTCTAACGGGCAAATTTTTAAAACCAACGTTCTGAGACGTGTGCTCTTCCGATCTTATTTGTCAAACTTCCCTCTTTTTATCACAAACCCTAACTATTTCTGAATTTCCATTCCTTATTCTAACTATTTCCTAAATCACGCTAAAAAGTCTCTGCAAGTTTTTGTGCATTGTTTTCAAGACTTTCTCACAGCAAAAGATGGCCAGTAAAGGAAAATCTACCAGTGGTGTTCATCAAAGTAGCAGAATTTCTAAGAAATCAAGAGCAGACGCAGGAACTTCCCAAGCGCCTATGCGAAATCCTTCTCCACCACCAGTACGACGTCCAGAACCCATTCCCGAAGAACCAATACCAATTGCCCAAGTTCCAAAAGCGGAGGTTCTGTACTATCTTGATCCGCTGACAACAATGGTACTGTATGTTCTACCAAAGGAACACAATCAAGCAGGACAGATTCCTAATCCACTGGCAGACCCTGTTCAACAACCACAACCGCAACCGGAGATTCCCATTCCACCGGAAAACCCAACCGCAGAACCGGAAGTACCTAATCCGGTAGTTCTAGTGGAGGTTCCAGTTCTAGAGGCTGAACCCCCTCAAAATCAGCTTGAGGACCCTCAGCAGGAAGCGATTCAGGATGAAATCCCTAATATCCAGAAATTCTTCAATCAATTGCTAGGGAACATGAAAACCCTAAAGAAATTGGGGAGAATCAAATACAGGGGGAGAAGAGCCCAGAAAAGGCAGCTGTTGATACTGCTAAGACAGATAAAGCAACTTCTAACAAGGGTGAAGAAAACAAATCCTCACCGCATGCAGCGGAGGATTATGAAGAAGAAGAATCTGAGGATACTGAATCCAATCTGGACACATCTGTACCAAACAGAGAGTAGAAATCCAAACATGTTTATGAGAAAAAATCTGACAAAGAGTGCTGCTGAATCGTCTGAGGAGTCAGAAAAATTCAGCGAAAAAGAAAAGAAAAGAAGGGAAGACATTCAGAAAGGGAAATAGATTATGCCAGATTTGCCGAAACGACGACCAGTTACCAGAAGATCAACCGGGATCCAGATTGAAAACCCCAGACAACCATTAATTGAGCAAGGACTAGTTGATTTGGGCATGTCTAGTAAGGGGTCTACTGCAAGTGAAACAAACTTAGGCAGATGCATCCTGATCCAGATGATTTCAAACCAACTGAAATCAGAATAGTAAGAGGTTCCTTTACTCCCTACAGTTACTATGTTCATGATAAGAAGGCTGCTGAATTATTCAGAAATTTTGTGAGTTATAGAAAATTTACCTATGATAGGAGAATCATGGTGTCTGATTTTGAAATGATTGGGCTAGATGACTTGGTTAAGTTTTTTAATTTGAAAAAGTTATTTGACTGCAATGGGAAAATCAATGAAACCTTGGTGAAAGAATTCTTGTCCAACATTCCAAAGAAATTTGGAAGTCCTGATTGTCTCTCGACAACCAAAATATACATGAGGGGGAGGATGGTTAAGTTTACGGCTGAAAATCTTGGAAAGTGGCTAGGACTTAGACAGTTTGAGGTTGATGAGGAAGATGATGAGAGATTCAATCTGTTTAACAATGAAATTTCCAAAGAAATTATGGGGGATACCTGGCCAGCTAGGAGATCCGAAATACCCTCAGCCAACATGAATCAAAAGTACAAACTTCTTCATAAGTTTGTAATGACAAATGTGGACCCTCTCACACATAAAACAAAGATCAACAGACCAAGAGCCATGCTACTCTATCAGCTGGGAACCAAACAAGAAGTTAAATGGGGGAAGAAAATCTTTGATATTATCAAAGGATGCATCTCTGGTAGTGGACCATGAAAATCCACAACCTACGAACTACCATTTCCTTTGGTGATATAAAATTATCTGAAGGATCGAGAGTTGAGGACAGAAAGGGTGATCAGTGGTCAAGACCCTTGGATTTACTCAAAAGAGATCAATGTTCCAAACTCATCTCTCCTCCTACTAGAACACAAATTTTATCTGGCACCGCAGAATTTCAGGCAGATATTCTAGCAGAATCTTCACTCAGGCAGGACATATCCTACATCAAGGAAGATCTGAATCAGCTCAGGGAACAGTTCACTGATCTTAATGCTTCTCATTCTTTATTTCTTAAACGTTTTGATCCTCTGTGTAGTTTAATGGTGCACTATTTGTTGTTGAATGGTCAAGCGTTTGCATACAAGGATGAAGACATCAGTGGATTCCTTAGGAGTTTTCTTACTGTTGTGGATGAAGAGGCTACTCATAAGAAGCAGACAGAAAAGGAGGATGGTCCAGGAAAATGAGCTAAGGAGGATGCATCTGGCGAAGCAACTCCCCAAAAGAAGAAAAAGAAGATGATAGCTGAAGAAGGGCTTGGTCAGGACAACAACAACAACAAGAAGGCCAAGAAATCAAAGCAAAATCAACATTGAAGCAGTCTGAAGTACCATAAAGAAGCAGAAGGAAGGAGATATTCTCAAGAAATATTCATATATTTTCTTGAAACACTCATTTTATTTTTAAGTCTCTAAGCTCTATTTCTTTCATGTCTGATTATGTTTTATGTTTTTTTTTTTTTTTGTTGAACTCCCTATGGTGACTACTATAGTTTGCAGGAAGATATCTTTTGAGCTCTGATATGGTTTTTCAAATCATAAGACTCTGTTTTCCCTAACTCCTCTGCAGGATTACTTTGACTTTTCTTCTTTGTCAAAAAAGAGGAGAAGATATAGTAGCTCTGATAGCTGATCAGGATATGTTTCGCGTTGATACTGCTAATTTGATCAGGACATATCTTGACTCGGAAGTACCTTTTGCACTTTAGACTCTAATTTATGTGTTTGATTTATTTAAGCCTGTGTTTTGTGCTCCAGTGACATATTAAGGGGGAGTTTTATTACTAAGGGGGAGTATTTATTGTTTTTACATCTTTAAACCCTTAAGGAACATTTTTAACACTTTGTGCTAGTATGGAATTTGAAAAATTAGAAAAGTCAAAGGGGGAGATTGTTAGTACGAAAAATTCTCGTAGGTTGGCATTCCTAATTTTTGGTTAAGTGTCAAACATGTTCTAACATTGTTACGAGTGTTGCATGACTTATTTTATCATGTGACATTATTGTTAGCATGCAAATTGAGATGTCTTGAGCCGAAAGTTAAGTTGTGGAGTATGTACTTATCTTGAGGCACAAGAATTTTATACATGTAACGTATTAATGTTTCCTAGTTGAATTAGGTTTACGATATTTAACTAGAAGTCTTAATTAGAAGCATGTAGAGTCCATTTAGAATTAGGTAAGTTTGAGTTTATGGTAATTATCTATTCTAACTTTCCTTATTCTCCTACATGTGTAAGGTAACGTTAGAGACTTGTTTTTCACAACAACTCGAAGACGTGGCTATCTATGTACATTCTCTTTTGTAGGTTTGGGTGTGCGAGCAAGGCGAGTGAAGCGATCAAGAGCCGAATTGAGCAAGAAATAAATCTGTGCAATATCCGTAAGTGCTCGACCGAAAAAGGAAAAAACAAACACTGCAGTTTTTACCGTGAGACTTTGTCTTGCAAATCCGAACTTCATAGTTCAACCGTGTTTGTGTTTGGCAAACCCTTCAAGTACATGGTAAGCAACCACATTGGTGGGAGGGACATATCCACGGAGGTTGAAAGTAGTTTAGGAGGTCAAGTCATCCCAAGATGAGTTCGGGAGATTTCTAGGAGCTTGATGGATGCTCCGTGAGG
>CAVNYN010281585.1:0-13909 GCA_963692815.1 Nyctanthes arbor-tristis
CGTCACCAAAGCCGATGAATCTTATTGAACCCGCACTACTTGCCTCGTCTGTTGTGTTCCCTACTTGGCTCGTCTTGTTATTGCTGAACTTCTTACTGCATCATCAACCATCAAATGATCAATGTACATTGTAAGAACAACTTCGTGAGAAAGTTTTATCATAGGTATAATATAATATTTATGTAATCAGATTGATATGCTTACCTTCCAGGAAATTCACAACTTCCATGACCTGCAAATTTCCCCACAACAAAAGAACATGTATCAGATTACATCTAAAAGAACTGCAGCAAGAATATGGAAATTTGAATTACCTATAAAAGTTCGTCTACATTTGTGGGTTTTCAGAAGAAAGTATAACTCATTACTTCCAAGGCGTAAAACAAATTGCTAGTGCTCTTCCCACCAACCCCAAGATATGCATTTCTGTAGTTCTGCCCAAATGGGCATCTTTACTTTCAGATTTTGTAATTTCAAGCCCATAAGTTGTTGTTCCCGAGTATGTGGCAGTGGCAATGGCAGTAAAAAGATTTATCAAATTTCCGCATTACCATGTCATGGCCTCAAACATGTTTTACGCGTACAGCGTACTACTAGACAAGAATGGACATTGCAAGGCCGAAGATTTTAGGTTGTTTTTCTTTCTTAATGGTGTCTAGTGCTATCCAGTCCACCACACTAATCGTACAGTCAAGGAACATTTTCTTGACAAGTAATCAATTGATCATCTAATTCACATCACAGATTAATGCTCAACAATGCTATGCTATATTAATATAGAAGTGCACATCAAGAACCAAACATAAAGATAGTATTCTTTTCCAGACCCTTTTTGCCAAAAAATTCAAATGTAAAATCAATTTGTTGGTGCTGGAAAACAATGTTGTCAAATAACTTACTTGGATCAGTTGTGGTGATCATGGCTGCACCCTTGAAATCACAAGAACCAGCAGTATTCCCTTCCTTCTGGTAATAACCATCAAAGGCATAAGAAGCGTGGTTCTTCACGTTATTAGGTTCGTAACAACTCTCCCCAGGTTGAATCTCAGAGCAATTCGCCCTCCCTGGTCCACAAGCCCAATCGAGAGCAGCCTGCAATGTCTTTGCATCAATGCCATCCATAGCTATGCAATATGTTTGATTCGTTGTATCATTGGCCAGAAAAGTACCACTCCCGGACACGTGAAGCAAGTAAACAGGAGTAGTATTCCCATAAAATAGTCCCCAGTTCGCCTCAGAAATAGGTGTAGACCTCAAATCCTCATTGAACAACTCATATATGTACACACTAGAAGTAATCTCCGGATGCAATGGCGTTCCAGTACGATCAAAAACATGCTTGATCAAATTCGAATTATACGTGTTCGCATTATCAACAGTAGCATAAGGTTCCTTGGAATCCCCTTTCGAAGGCCACCCCGTTTCAGTGACAAGAACTTCTACATCGGTAACATTAAGATTTTTCATAGAAAAAAACACAGCATCAATCATGGCATCAAGAACATTCGTATAATGCAGCAAAGTATTAGGATCAACCATTTCTTTCGAGGGCGTCAAAGGCTTAAACAGTGAATTATCCAAAGGAACAACGCCCCTATTCTGCATAAACACATAGTAAGAATATAGATTCATCATCAAAGGGGATTGAGTCTTGGACAAAAATTGCAGCAACTGGGTAATGATGGGGCTCCAGCTCTGATTGAAAAAGGCTTGGGAGGGTGGGAAAGGGTCAATGATAAGGGAAGCAGAATGTGGAGTTGAAATCTTGATTTGGTTATGCAAATTTGCAGCCACAAGAGCACTGTATAGTGACTCAATTGCTGGCATAAGCAAAGGGGCAGAGCTTGGTACTGTGGTCAATACTTCATCACCCACTGCCACAGCAGTGATGAGCGTTTCTGGGTAGTACGCCGCCACATTCCGGCCAATCCAAGTGGCGGCGGTGACATTGGAGGACCCAATGGCAAGAAGTTGGTTGTTGGGCACACTAACAATGACCCTAATCTTTGTTTTTGCAAGCGCTTTAAGAATATCAGCATCAGCATCGTACAATCTGACATGGGTTATCTTTTGTAACTGCAAAAATGCAACCAAATCAGCCGGCGAAAGAAAATTAGACACGTCCGTGCCTATGTTCACACCCACATAGGGCTCATCTTTGCTCTGTTGTACCTTCATCTCTGAAAAACAGAAAATTCAAAATAACCACATTTGCATACCATAGCAACATTAAATTAATGACTGGTAAAATGAGTTTCTTGAACTGGGTTGTTGGAATTAATACCTGTGGAAAATGATGTGGGCAGGAGAGAAATCACGAGGAGAAGCAGAGTAAAGAAAAGGGTAAATCTAGGATTTTCCATTAAAAAGAAGATTGAAACTTGCTTGAATCATCTTCGAGTTCTAAATCTGGTACATTACTTCTGCAAGTTGTAGTGAATTCTTGGATGGTTTTGACTTGCAAGATCCGGTAATGGTAGACGAGAAAAAACATCGACGAACTGCTGAATTGAAAGTAACTTTTTATTTCAGTGCCTACAGGATTTCTTGTGCGTTGGATTCTGATTGGTGTACCGGACGACTCACGCTGGGCTTTTGGACCGACAGTGAGTCTCTCCTTTATCAGAATTAAAGTAAAACTAGCACCGCACTCGTGCAACTATAGAAAAAAAAAAGTCATGAATACTAAAAAATGAAAAATAATCTAATGTATGTTTCACTATACTTTCAAAAACATTAATCACTAATACATTACCAAGCATATGATGACATATGCAATGAGATGCACCCCTTCTTTGACAACTATTTAATCATCCCAGTGGTAAATCATCAAAATCATACACGTCTAAATCATACACCATTAGTGATTTTCAAAACAACTTTACAAACATAAATCTGAAAATTTGAATACATGAACAATAAAAATCCACTTCAAGCATACATCATTATTATAAAATGAACTTCTCAAACAATCAATAACATAAGAGCATGGCCAAGTAAACGCTTAAAATTCTGTTCCCTTAAACAAAATCATCTCCTACAAAATCATAAGTGCAACTCCCTCTATCATTTCAATGAACAACTCCCTTTTTCATAAATTGACTGTATGCAACACAGGTCCTTTCACTGAGTCGAACAAATGCAAATAGAAGGGGGAAAAATAATAATCTCATCATTTCTATCATTACACAGCCAAACCGACATGGTAAAGAATTAACCTGCCAAAGAATTAACAACAGGGCATGCAAAAGAACATGTAAAATTGGTCCAAAACGTCAAGTGTAAAATATGTTCACAAATTATGGATGCAAGTACAAAACAACCCAAATTCAAAGGACAACGGAAATTATAATTTCTTGATTTTCTCTTTAATATGCACAAATAGTGATTCAAGGGCATTCAAGCAAAACCAAGGGAAGTCAACATCTACAATTTACACTTTATGAAATGCAGCTCAATTTCCAAAACACATGTTCGATACAGGATGAATTCACATCCAAAATAGGTATCCTCCTTCCCTTGATCAAAAGTTTTGATAAAATAGACCCGCTATTTTAATACAGCACTAAATGCTACCATATAAAAGAACAGATGATAGAGAATACCCGATTGTCTTGGTTTATGTAAAGTAAATAAAATATAAATTAACCACTTATAGAGGATTTCGTAATAATGCTCCGGCAATAATTGAATGCAACTGTCATAAACCTTTTCTATGAAAAAGTAAGGCCAACAAATTAGAATTATGGAATTAAACAAAATACTCTATTATATCATGTAAATAAAATAGACAATGCCCATGTGGGACAAACACGAACTATGATATTTTCAATAAATGTGGATAGCGGATGAAGAGATTAAAACAAAAGTGCTTATAAAAAATGAAAAAAACTTAAATAAGTTGTCCTATAGAGCAAAATTGTATCTTTAAGTAAAAAATAAGAACTGTGCAACGATTTTCTAATCTAGTCTGAGAAATATGCAAGGAAAAAAAACATTATTATTTATTAGTAGATCTGAATGACATAACATGAACCTAAAATAAACCTAAAATTCAATAGCCAAATGGATAGGATGCTTGCGCTCTGGGCCGAAGGTCTCGGGTTCGAATCACACTTACCACTACCTGAATTTCCCTCTCATTTCCTATATTCCACTATATTAAAAAAAAAATCTCACAAGAAAATAATAATAATAATGATAATTAATAAAAATTGAAAAACGTCAAATGGATTTGTTAGTGAGTTATGAAAAGAAAAAAACAAGTTTGTGAGAAAATAATGAAACCTCTTTTATTTGATAAAGATGCCAAGCAAATTGAGTGAAATTTAAAAAAAAAAGAATAGTTTTTTAAAATAATTTCCAATTAAAAAATATATATATATGAATCAAACACTGATTGACAAAGGTGGATGTACATATCGTCATTGTGATTTTAAAATTTTGGTTAAAATCAACATCTTAGAAATTTTG
Source organism: Nyctanthes arbor-tristis (assembly GCA_963692815.1). Lineage (NCBI taxonomy): Eukaryota > Viridiplantae > Streptophyta > Magnoliopsida > Lamiales > Oleaceae > Nyctanthes > Nyctanthes arbor-tristis. The sequence continues at coordinate 4,474 of CAVNYN010281585.1, forward strand.
CTAGAGATGGAAAGTAATTTCCAAGTGTTCAATCTTAAATTGCAACACGAGCCAGTTACCGAAGGTAGAATTAAAGCCTTATAAAAGCCATGTACATTAGAAGTCTTAAATTAAAAATAAACATATTTAACCCTGGTAATATCAGAAAATAACATTTAAAAAGCATAATGGCACTAAGTAGCAAGAATCACAACTAACAAATACATTTCCTAGCAGCTCCATGTAGGCATCTGGGAGTATGAGCACTAACTCAGGAAAAATGAGCATAGTTCCATTAAGAAGAGAAAATTCTAAGAATGAGCAGAGTTCCCTTAAAAAGGAATGGAACAACATGTATCAAACAACATTAAATGAACAATAACTTAGGGAAAATTAGTAGAGTTCCATTAAAAAGAGAAAACAATACAAATTAGCAGCAACGAAGGGATTTAACAACTTAAAAACAACATAATCCCATTTTAGATGCAAAGTAAGTGGATTAATAATGAGAAAACCCTGTTAATTTTACATTTCAATTGTATTAGGTATAACTACGTAGGTTTTAACGATAACTCGTGTAAATTCCTAATAGGAGCTTCAGTATTGTCAGTTTGATGAAGGTCCAAGAAAGTAATTTCTACAGGTTCACAATAACCATTCTTCTCGCTATTTCTTATATAGAATCCTCCTTGTTCAGTGGTAGAAGAATTTGAATCAATCCGCTTTAGTCCACACTACAGCGCGAAACGCATATAGGTTTCCAAATAAAAAAAAATACCGCGGCTGAAAGGAAAGTTGTGATCCAAATGGAAAATTGACAGACGAATGAAGATATGCTCCCAAAAAACGGAGAGAAAAAATCAATTAAGGATTAAGAAATCAAAATCACCGGATGTGGGAAAGATATAGTTAGGAAGGAAAAGGCTGCATATTCTCGGGGAAATTTGGGGGAAAAGAGATAAAAAGGGAAATAATTAATTAATACACATTAAAAAAAAGGTACCGCAAGAGCATCACCACAAGTTTCACAACATGACATGGGCGGGAAAAACCAAAAAGGGCACTTAAGTGCCTTTATATATTAATAGATTAGTAAGTAAATAATATATGAATAATTTATCAGAATTCCTGTCAAGAGAATACTATAATTAATCAGAATTCAAATTAATAATATATATGAATAATTGTTGCAAAAGGTTTGGACAAAAAATGTGATTTTATTTCCACTCTAGTCACAGATTACACTCTCTTACATAATTTTTGTCATTATTTTTTCAATTAAATAATTTTCTTTTTCACTTGAAATAAAATTCACCGTAAGTTGTCACCACAAAATACTAGAAATATTATGACATTGGACATTGATTTTGTTCACTGTCTAGAAAAAATTTATGACATTGGACATTATCAAATAAATTAATATGGTTGGACATTTCGAGCATGGCATTTAATGATACTTCATTTTTCATTTAATTTGATAGGAGATGCCACTTTAACGTTATTCACATTGTGTGTGTGTGTGTATATATATATATATATATATATATATGGTGTACAAGACAGAAAAATTAAAATTTGTGGTTTTTTTGGTTTTTTTAATTATTTATTTTATTTAAAAAATGGTGCGTGTGGATGGAACTGTACCCCCACCCTAGCCTGACTTTCTGCTACAAGTTCTTTGTCTTGAGAGATGCTTCTCCATTCCAGGCTGGATCCTTCATGTAACTTTTGTCTCCACTTCTTATCAATGCACGGCAGGAAATAATATAATTTCATACGTCTGGTGTCATTAATGGTGTAGACGCGTATGTGATGTTCATCTGAGCACGTCAGTGGCTTACAATACTGATTCAATGTGTCTAGATGCACGTTACACATGCGTCTATCACCATTTATAGCGTCAGACATCTAGGATTAATATCATTTTTTGTGGCATACTAGTTTTCAACTATTTTGGAAAGCGGTTCAATTATAGATTCCAAGTCAATTAATAATACTATCTGGTTCGTTATGAAACCAATCGTTTGATTTTGGACCATATCAGCTTCAATTATATTAATTACATATAAAATAGTTTCTACTCGATCTCTCATCACAATTAATCTCATATATTGACATCTTGTAAAAATATTTTTCACTGGAGACGAAGTATCATTTCCTTAGAGAATCAAACGGTTGATTGGCATTATAATAAATTATTTCGAAAACAAATGTTTTATATGAAATGAGTGGTTCTTAATGTGAGATCGCTAAATCTTGAATACATCTATGAGTTCTTGATTTGTTTAAACCTTTTTTGGTTGTTCAATTTCTTTGAGATGTAATGTTTACTGAATGATGGGGCATAAGGGTAACATTTGATTGATATTAAGCAATTATTATACATCTTTGTATGTTATTTTCATCCCATTTCCATTTATATAAGTAAGAAAGTAATTTCTCAATTCTCAAGCTAAACATTTTCAGTATTTTGAATTTTTATATTCCTTCTTTTTAATGGAGTATATTCCTCATTTTGATGAATACAGATTTCACAAAATGTTTTTATATTATGTTTTTCTGAATAACCAGACTTTTTTTTTCCTCCAAAAAAAAAAAAAAACACAAACAAACATTTTTCTCTTTTTTTTTTTAATAGGAAATTCTCCACTTGGTATAATTATTTTAGATCAACCCCTTAAAGGAGCTCCTGTTGTCTGGTGTCAACTGAAAAGGTAGAAAAGGGCACCAAAGTATATATGATTCCACTCATTTGCTTTTGCTTTTACTTTTACTTTTACATTTATGGGTTAACCAATATGGAAAAGGCACTTTCACCTTCTTAATCGAAGTTAAGGCCATGGTTGACTTGTGAGATCCGGTAATGATTTGACTTGTGAGATCTGGTAATGATAGTAGAAAAAAAGCAAGAAACATTGATTAGCTGCTGAATTAAAAGTAACTTTGGTTCAGTGAGGCTAGATGATTTCTTGTGTCTTGGATTCTTGAATGTGTACCAAATTACTATACTAAAGGTTTTTGGGACTTCATCGAGAATTAACATGTAACGTGTGTGTTGCACGTGAATTTTAAAGGAACTGAGAAATCATAAATTTAGTAGTTACGCGTTGAGTTAATTAGTATAGATCCTAGAAGAAGTGTTTTAAGGTTGTGAAAAATCATAAAAATACGGGAGAGAAAATGTAATTTTTCTTGAAAATGAAATATACATATGATGTCATGCCCCCGCTAGTTTTACAATATTTCTGAATATCATATATTAATTTACAAATATCATAGCGGAAGCTTCAATTTTCGCAACGGGGACGGGACGTACAAAACAATCTAATTGATCTTATATTATAGAGTTTATCATATAAAGCTAATTATATAAGCTAACAAATTGTTAAACTTTCAAGAAAACATTAAAGCTAGGTTTTTCAATAAAGTATAAAAAAAGAAGTTGTATTGATAGATATATTTCATTGATTATCAATGTGCGCCAAATCATTAGAAAACTTTTACAATGAAAAGTATAATTCAAATAAATATAAATATTATATCTCTCTATTGTCTTATATGTTATAAGATGTAAAAATATATATTATAGAGGTGGGTATAAAAGTATTAAATTCATGGTAACTTCAAAGACATGTTTACACCACATACACAACTCTACTCTCGTTCGCGAGTACGATGCAACTCCTGGCTTGCCTTGCTTTTCAAATGTTATAACTTCAATCATCTACAAAAATTGTAGTAAAGGGGGAGTGAGTACGAGGTACTCAGTAAGTAACACAATTCTTTCATTTACATTTCGTTTGTAAAACTCATTTCCAAGAAAAACCATTGCATGTACAAAGCTTTTCAATGCACAAAAGTGTCCTATGACTAGTTAAACTACTACTCGTAGTGCGCGTCAAATTCATATTAATTCAATTAAGTGGATCCACAATAAATCTCGGTAGACCCATACCGAAATTCCAATTCAAAGCAAACACCACACTAATTTTCCCTATCCCGAGATCATTAAATATGTCATAGTGTAGGAAACAATTCAGAATAGCCAAAAACACACAGCAAGGCTATACAATCAAAAAGCAATTCAAAACGGGTAGAGCATTAACTAGCGATACAAATGTAATAAACCATTTTTTCTTTCAATAATAATGCATCAAAATCTATGTTTGTCTCATTAAAATCATCAATCAAATACACACTTATCTTATCAAAACTTTATGTATGTAGAAAATGAATCAAAGTATTAGGTTACTCACCTCAAATATTCTTTGAATAATCCACATTAAAAAGTATCCTTAAAACCTTGATATTCCTCAATTAAAGCTATTTTTTAAGCTATAATCCTTCTATATATGGTAATGGACACTTTTTGAAAGACAAATAAGCATTTTTGTGGCTTTTTAGGGTTGGTTTCCATCTCATTATAAAGATTGACGAATTTGGTGGAAGAGAGAAGAGTTTTGGAGTGTTGGGAGAGCTTGGAAGGTTTGAGAACAATTGGCTTATATATATAATAGTTATGATTAAATTGTTTTTAATAAATTTTGTGTTCCGCCAACAAAATTGTGACACGTGTGCGCGACAAATACCGTACACTTGACAGGAAATTGTCTGAGAAGTCATTCCCCTTGCATTATCTTTCAATTAAGTCTCCACTCTTTAGTTCATGTCAATTAAGTTACTACACTTTAGTTTATGTCAATTATCAACAAATTATTTCTTTAGCGTCAATTGAATAACAATATTTTAATATTCTAATGCAATTCATGAAATCTTAATGTTATTCAAGTAATTCTTCCAAAACAGCAATTATATTGCTTACCTTAATTTGTACAAATTTCCAGGATGTTATAATCTACCCCCTTAAATGAATTTCGTCCTCGAAATTCGTTAAACATTGTGGCAATGACTTTTTATTTTCAAAAATATAGTACGCAATCGGATCGTTTTCACTTTAAGGAATGGCTTTCGATGTGTACTCTCATTTCTTTTTATTGTCAAGAACATGCTTGGTGATCGAGTTATTAACTCCTTTTTCATACAGGAGTTTTCCATCCATCTTCAATATCGAAGTTCATAAATCAAATTTATCCTTTTTTCTTAACCTCAAATATACCAGAAGTAAAAATTAGGTTGAGTAATTATTCAAAATTTTGACAATCCAATTACCCGAAATTTTATGCAAATTTTATTCAGAATGGGTTTGGATTGTTAGTTGATCATTCACTAATAAAATTTGATTCCTTGAATCATATGCTTTTCAAAACTATTTCAAGTCCATTCCCAATTTTCGAGCTAATGTTCCATAATTGTTTCTTAAATTTCATTTTGAGCTTCAAATTAAATTGCAATGACTAATCAAGGCAAGAAAGGAAAATCAATCAGTTTCAAAGTTCGATGAAATAGAGGGGTGCTGGCATAAGAGGAGTTAACCAAGTAACAATCAATAAAGAACCCAAGGAGCTGACGTTATATGAGATTAAATAAGGTTGAGGGAAATACGAGTAGAAACATAAAGTAGGGTGCGTTGACACAAAATCGATTTAATTTCGTATAAATTCATTGTTAAACAAATAAGGTTTTCCAAATTATAAAGAGAATTATTATTGATATGTCATAACTAAACAATCTCAAGTGCTCGATCAAAATAGTAACAATAGGCACTGAATGAAATTACATAGTGAAAAACAAAGGCAATAAGCAATGAGGGACTAAGCGGAATTTCTGAGATAACAAGTTGACAGTCAAATATGAGTAATAATAGGTGAGAGCAAGAAACAGAGAGAAAAAACAAATTCTCCTCAAATTTCAATTTTTTTCCAATGTAACAATATCAACTCATATATCAATGGCGTTTTGAATAACGACCAAGGTATAGGGCCATTGGTACAAGGGAATTTTAACAAGTAATCAAGAATTGCAAAAGAGTTAAATTAATGTCCCTAGTAATTAAACTAGGTGGAAAGGGACCAAAGACGGAATCATAAAGTCCTTTGTCGAGTAAATAAGGTTTTCAAAATTGCAGGAGAGCGATTATCCTTAGGCAATGATCAAACAATTTGTGTCTAGGGTTCATGAATGACTAAGGAAATTGGAATTGAGTCTGTGCGCCTTTGTGCGAAATTATCATTTGTCAAAATGGAAAATTCAATCGGCAACACTGCAACACGATTTTACAGAGGAAAAAATAATAATAATAAATTGGGTCTAACCCGACTCGGGTAAGCGGGGTTAAACGGGTTGCACCCGCTCAACTCGTAACCCGACACAACCTGAGTTGGGTTTTTCATTTTCGACCTGCGACCCGACCGTACACTCTCTAAACAGACTCAACCCGACCCATAGTGAGTCAGGCGGATCGGTTTTTCGAGTTCTGGATATGATGCTCGACCCTACCTGTGCCCCAGCAACAGCAAGAGAAAATTATTGAAAGACAAACAACATTTTACCTTTTCTTATCCACTTGGCTTATATGGTTTAATTCCATCAACATTATCCTTACTAGCAATAAGATTACTAAACTTCAATTCGAAACAGTCAGACTATTAGAATTTATTCAGAACAACTGTACTATTGCACTTTAATTCACAAGTAATTAGACCATTAAGCTTTGACTTTCGAGCCATCAAACCAGTCGATCATTCTCCTGTTAGCGGAAAAAAAAACAAAGGCAAAGAACAATTTTCATATTCTTGCCAACTTAGCAAATTATCTACGTGATCTCATGCTCACGGTTTCTTTGTAAAAGATCGGAAGAGCATCATTATGCTGGATTCAAATTATTATTCATGGTATATGGAATAAGATCAATATTAAGGTAATATATGAAGAAAAATAAATAAATTAGATTATATGAAGAAACAAAAATGTAAAGCTATAATAATTGTCTTTAGAGTAAATTGTGTTATTAAAAAAAGGGCATACTAAAAATATTAGCATCGTGTTTAGCAGTTTGATTGTAGTCAAATTAGTGATTTGATTACTTGTATATTAAAATAAGTTAACGTGACTTTTCACATATATAAGAGTTGATGCTAGTTCTAACTTAAAAATTAGTGACTTAATTGCCGTAAAGACAAATTTTAACGAAATCAACCATTTGACTTAAGGTTGGAATAGAACTGGCGGGAATGGATTAAAAAAATGGCGGGTTCTGAAACGACCCGATCAGAGGCACCAACCGAGTCGGGTCAAATAAGTGGTTTCATTAGAAAAAACCCGACCCGATGCTTGAAACATATAAAAAACACAAATATCAGCAACATTGTGCCCTAAATCAGTTCGAACATACTATCCCCGCCCCAAATTGCATTTCCTCGCAGGCCCGCCAAATTCAGGCGCGCTTCTTCTTGATCAACCATTTGCAACAACGACCGTGCCGATGAGTTTGTGACGGACAGTTTCATCGGAGACGGGGGAGAGAAACTGTGGAACCACGTTCTCTGGTCCTACGGACAGGGAACAGAGAATTCCACTGTTAACTAGCATTGCGTGCGCTGGGAAGGAAAAGATTTTGTGGTACTGGTGGAGCGGCCGATGCTGGTGCGGTCCCTCCATTACGACTCCATATATAATATTGAAGTCGGCGCGTCGCCGTGGGGAGCCAAAGTTATTGTAACGTTGCTGAAGAAAGCCAGTTTCTTGGCGGAGGTACTGTTTTCTTTTCTTTTGTTTTACAAATTTTTTTGCATTAAGGCAGTTGGGTGGAGAAGGGGTCCCACATTTTTCTCATTTCATATTCTAATAATATATTTGTGGGTACGGGGTAAGTGACAATGAGGTTAATCTTGAGTTTGAACCGTCAATTCACCAGTGTCTTCAATTTCTGTGTATCAGGTTCAAGGTTGATTAAGAAGGGCTTTAAAGGTTACTTTACACAAGCAGGATCTTTTATAGCTGACTTTAGGTACCAACACATTTTTCTAGTTATAGTTATTGCTCCAAAATCTATTTTATTTTAGCATCTTATTCATGAAAACACAACCAAGTACAACTTTTTTTTTTTTTTGTCTTCGTTATATGGCTTTTCAGGTTATTTTCAAGAAATTTTAGCTTGTATAATTATACGAATGCAAATTGAACAGAACTGTTATCCAAGCAATTGTTGTTTTAAGGCATCCATTTAATTTAAATAAGCCATTATGCAAACAATCTGATGTAATATTTGTAGCATTTAATTATTGTCCGTGAAATTGAGCAGCGGTATTAGACATTGTTGATGAAGAATCACAAACTAAACCTTGCAAAGAGCAAATTACCAACTAAGAACCAGCTAATATATTGCCTCCCAAATATTACATTTTCCTTGGTAAATTTTTGCTGGACCGCCACAAAATAACTTACCCTTTACGTGTGCAATGGAAATATATCTTATACTTTTAATGCTTAATGAGTTTATTCACTGTTCCAGATTCGTCCCAGACTTGTGCAATGGCAGAAAAACGCAGTTCAAATGGCCCACCTGCAAAGAGTAATTCTGCTGGGGGTGATGCATATACCATAGACTTGACTACCTTCAGTCAGCGACTGCAGGCTCTTTACACTCGTTGGCGTCAACGTAAAGATGAGATGTGGGAATCTGCTGATGTTCTTGCTATTGCCACACCTCCCCCTTCAGAGGATTTGCGCTACTTGAAATCCTCTGCTTTGAATATCTGGTTGTTTGGGTATGAATTCCCAGACACAATTATGGTTTTTGGAGATAAGCATATTCATTTCCTATGCAGCCAAAAGAAGGCAACACTGCTTGAGGTTCTTAAAAGGTCGGCTAAGGAGACTGTGGTTGTAGATGTTGTCATGCATGTTAAGGCCAAAAGTGAAGATGGAAGCGTTCAAATGGACAATCTACTTCGTGCTATTCGTTCTCAGTCAAAAGCAGATGGTGGCTCTGCCCTGGTAGTTGGACACATTTCCAGAGAAGCTCCAGAAGGGAAACTGTTGGAGATGTGGGATGATAAGGTAAAGAATTCCGGTCTCCAGCTTAGAGATATGACAAACGGGTTGTCTGATCTTTTCTCGGTGAAGGATAAAAATGAGATTCTATGTGTAAAGAAAGCTGCACACCTGACTGCCTGCGCCATGAAAAATTTTGTGGTTCCAAAAGTTGAGAAGATTATTGATGAGGAGAAGAAAGTCACCCATTCTGCATTAATGGATGACACCGAGAAAGCAATACTTGACCCGATGAAGATTGGCGTTAAACTGAAGGCTGAGAATGTTGATATTTGTTATCCTCCAATCTTTCAGAGTGGTGGAAATTTTGACATCCGGCCCAGCGCTTCAAGTAACGATGATTATCTATACTATGATTCTGCCAGTGTAATTATTTGTGCAATTGGATCAAGATATAATAGCTACTGTTCAAACATTGCGAGAACTTACCTCATTGATGCAAATTCGGCACAGAGCAAGGCTTATGAAGTTCTCTTTAAGGCCCACGAAGCAGCAATTCTTGCAA
>CAVNYN010281590.1:0-10446 GCA_963692815.1 Nyctanthes arbor-tristis
AGTCAAGTAATTAGGGATGATAATTTGAAATATCAACTCATAAACTTATAGGGACCCACCTCTAATATGATTGACCTGCCACGCCTAATCAGAGAAAAAAATGGGTGTGAGGCAATATTGTCTACCCCACATTGGGTCCACGCATTTTCTTTCTTTTTTTAATAAATTTAATCTAAAAATGTGTAGAAATGATTAGATACGGAAATTTGACCTATCGACCTATAAATTTGTGACAATTTATTTTTATTTTTTATTATTTTATTTTTTTGAAAGGATTTTTCTTTCGAATTGAAAGAATTATGTTATTATATTAGTTAATGTTGGAAACTTTAAAATTCTAAATAAAGGTTTTGATTTATTCTAAGTTCATCAATTAATAATGCGTTGCACATAACATTAATTGAAAGGGAGAAAAATTCATGAGTCCTTTCGTGGATTATATTAATAGTTACTATCTTACATACTTGATTAATGATTTACTATGTTTCACTTTCAAACCATTTAACTTATTTCATATTATTAGTTAACAGTCTAATAATACGTATCAGGCATGTACATACCCGTATTCACTGGATACCTGTTCAGATAAAAATTTTCATACTCATGAAAAAGTACCTCCCGACGTACCCTTTTTATGAGCAAAATTCAAAATTGATAGTTATAATTAAAATATTAAATAGGGATATATTTTTAAAGGAATGTAAGGGATCGTAGACTTTTAATATAAATGGAGACCGCTTTCTATTGCGCACTCATGCCAAGGAGCTAAATAAGGGAAGAGGACAACGGAAACTAGCAGAGGAAAGCTCCCAACCAAGAGAGGAGTGCCAGTAATAGGCAACAATAGGAAACTCCCAGTCAGGTTATTAGTCTTACGAGTCTTCCTTTCTCGAATTGAGGCACCGAAGGTGTTGGTGAATGTGCTGATAGGTAAACAGGGAAACCATCGAGACGGTATGCAGAAACTCTAACATCAAACTATAGAACCTCACCTCAAACAAAGGCCCTCGGAAAAGCCTGAGTTAGAGAAAGCTACAATAAGAGAATACCTGTTAAAAGCTTCACCTCGGTAAACCTTTAGAATACAGATCGTCGAGCAGCCGACAACTCCCAGGGTTCACTAAAACAGGAGGTACTCTGCGAAAGACTATTGACTGACCTGTCGAGCTGATCCCACACACGTGTTGAGCTAAAAAGCATGGGGCTCATTCCTACTGGATTTCTCTTGGAGAGCAGTGTTCGCTTTGCTCTCTACAGATAATCTACCAGCATGCTAAACAGTGACATCTCATCTTTTAAGAATCCGAAGCTTACGCCAAATCTGATGCTAGAATAGAGGGGAATAAATGATTCCAGTAGTATTATTTTATAAATTTGTGACAATTTATTTTTATTTTTTTATTATATTATTTTTTTGAAGGATTTTTCTGTCGAATTGAAATAATCATGTTATTATACTAGTTAATGTTGGGAACTTTAAAATTCTAAATAAAGGTTTTGTTTTATTTTACGTTCATCAATTAATAATGCGTTGCACATAATATTAATTGAAAGGGGGAAAAAATTCATGAGTCCTTTTGCGGGTCATGGTGGCGTCCAAACCGTCCCATGACCTGACTTGTACGTTATACGGGAAGATTAATTTTCAAAAAAGTTCAATAATAATGAATAATAAAATATTAGAAAAGTACACATTATCCGATTTGCATAGCAAAAATAATAAATATACAGTTTTAATATAGCATTAAAAAGTGATATTCTTGTAATTACGTATATTACTTTAGTCATATAATTGTTGATAATTAAAGTGGAGAAACGTAATTCCTATTAAATTAAAGTTCTTGATCTAATTATTGACAGTTAAATATCATTTATCTATTTGTGAGTAAAGTAAAAATTCAGTAACATTTGATACAGATTAATGTTGTCATAATTTTTGCTTCTTTTTTCCTTAGTGACAACGGAAACAAAAAAAGTATTTCGGATTGCTTAGTGAGAACGGAAACAAAAAAGTATCTCGAATAATTGATAAAATAAAAGAGATTAATATAATTTACCTTGACAATAAATTTCGATAGCACAATTCAGGTTGTGGAGAGATCCAACAAGAATATTAAAAGATAATGTAGTCAATTAGATTGAGCTCATATAAAAAAACGTAAAAAAATATTCACATGGCACAACTCGTTTGTAGCATTGTAAAAGAAAATAGTATCATATTTTATATTGTACCCGTACATACTTTAGATGAAAAGTTGAAAATGAAAATAAAATATAATTATCACTAAATACAACAAATGAAGCCTCTTAAAAGATGGAATGCCAAGATACCAAAAACATATCATACAACACCAGTGTCATTGCCAATGGTGGAATCGAAAAAAGTCTTACTCATGCATTACAAAGATACGTGCCATCAGATTTGTATAACAAAATCAGTAAATAGAAAATTTTAATTTAGCATTTAATGCGTTAAATTAATGTTTTATTAATAACATATTAATAGTCACCTTTTTTGTGCTCGATTATTACTTTACTATATTTTATTTTTAAATCACCTAACTTATTTAATATTATTAGTTAAAAATCTAGTAAAATGTATCAGGCCTGTACATACTGTATTCAATCAATACCAATTTAGATAAAAATTCTCATACTCATATAAAAAGTACTTTAGATATACCAATTTTAACTAGATAATACCTCGTTTCCATGTATACCCTTTTAACTGTATGAGGCTTCGTATTATATTGTACAAATACCCATTATATCACATTGTTATTTTAGTCTAGCAAATTACAGATGAAATCCTTAAAAAAGTAACATGATTTTACAATGACAATCGTTAGAGTTATAGTGTATATTCGTATCAAAATTGACGTGTAAGTTTGTTTTTAAACCTCGTGTCATAAATAAAGTACAATATACCAGTTGCATTACCTAGAACTACGAACTGATATGCGAATCACAGAGCACAATTGGATATTTGTAGCAAAATGTCTGAGTATTGAGCAAAATTTTGGTTGCATGACTGAGTCCATAATTTTAGATCCTATCCAAGCACGTCGTTCAAATTCACAGGTCCTACCTATATAAGATGGTAATAATTAGCGATCAAATGATCGATTTACAATCAACTATAGCAATTATGAGTCTAGCATCTCACATGTGCGATATAGGGTAAGACTAATTTAAAAAAAAAACAATAATGATGTACAATAAAATATTGAACAAATAAGTGTCATTGGATTTTTGTAACAAAAGCAGTAAATATACAATTTTATTATAGTATTTAACACGTTAAATTAATATCTTATTAATAATATATTAATAGTTACATGTTTATGTACTCGATTAATACTTTATTATATTTTACTTTTATATCATCTATCTTACTCAATATTATTAGTTAACAGTCTAGTAATACGTATGAGTATGTACATACTCGTATTCACTCGATAACCGTTCACATAAAAATTTTCAATCCCATAGAAAATTACCCCTCCCGACATACCTTTTTAACCAAATAATACATTATTTCCTCACATACATTTTTAATTGGGTGATATTTCATTTTATTTTATATAAATACCCATATATAATATCACGTTATTATTTTCGTCTAACAAATAAGAAATATAATCATTGAAAAAGTAGCGCATAATATATATATATATATATATAAGCAAATTAGTCTGCGGTCCCGCTAAAAAGTCTATTAATTAGGTTTTTTTGATATTTTATTTCTTATTACGGTAACTCATGTGATATTCTTTATTTTTTCAATTTTTTTAAATTTTTATTCGCTTTTACCCTATCCATCTAATTTTTTGAAATAAGATTCACTATTTAATTTAATAACTAATACATATTTATCGTCATTTAATTATTTAAATTATGGATACATTTGATTATACAATAATAGATAAGTGTCTACATTATTAAAATATTTATAGTTTATAATTGATAAAACAATGAAAATTAATTAATATAAATAAAAAACTTAAATGATAACCCGTGTTCGTCATAATAATAAAGCAAAAGAAATAAATATGAATGATGAACTTAGTTTATAACCCATGTTCATCGGATAATAAGTTTCTTTTTAGAACTTTTATTTTTGTCTTAATTCTTTTAATTAATTAAACATATATATATATATATATCGTTAGTTTAGATTAATTGAGAATTATAATTATAATTTTTTTAATATTTCCTACTATAAATATTAATAATTATAACTATTTTTATTTAAATAGATAAAAGTTTTACACACTACAATTTACTCATTTCGTAATTATAGGTCAAAAACAAAGCGTGATTTTTGTAAGACTTTTTGAATCTCGAGAAAATAAACTTTAAGATAGCAATACAAAATAATGTTCTTTTTCTCAATTAAGCTAAACAATATTAGAGGAAGTTAATTAATATTCACATTTATGTTTATTTAGGAATACAACTAGATCGAAGAATGCAATTTGTCAATTCTACTTTTCGTGTGAAATTATAATATTAATTAATTAATTCTTTATTTTTTTTATAAATTCAATTTCGAAGGTTTATGAATTTAGAAACGTTGCGGGAAAAATGACTTAAAACGTTATAGAAAAACCGACTTATTAATTAGGGTAATAGTTTGTGGCAATTTATTTTTGTATAAAATAAAGGAAATTTTTATTTTTGATTTTTATAACTTTTTATTATAAAAATTAAAATACATTGATTAGGGTTTTTCTGGTGCACGTAGGAGAAAGAAGATATGAGGGAAGAAACATTAATAATTATTAATAATGAGATGATTAATTGTGTCTTTTTAATTTTAACCATTTTATTATATTAGAAAAATTGGTGAGAATTATAAATTGGTGAGATTTATAAAAAGAGTAGTGTCAATATAATTAATCTTTAAGTATATACGTTGCTAATAATAATTTTTTCTTTAAGTGAAAATATGTAAGAATAGTAATATTTAAATGACAATTATTAACAAATAAAAGAGTTAGTATAATGGTTTAAAAGCATGTTACTCTTAACACGTATGTTACGGTTCAATAATTCATTATTACATTTCTAACAATTTTTTTATTAAAAGCGACATCCGGTGTTGTATGATATTATAAGAAATGTGCCAGATAGAGTTTTAGGCGGGAAAGATTTTCTGATTGTGCCAGATGAAATTACAATTGAGCCAGACAAACTGTCATTTAATATATATATATTCACTATGTTTGGTAAAAATTTAAAAATAAAATTGTTTATAAATAGATTTAAAATTCAAATTTTGTATAAGGGGCGTAATGTAATTGTGCCATGTAGATCTAATAATTCAAATGATGTGAAAACTTACATCACATCGAATAGATGGCTTAATGGTGTGTTGCTTGGTGTCCAAAATTTAAAATTTAAATGGGTTGACAAGTCGAGGCAAATTATAAATGAGTACCAAAAAAAGTAATTAAATTAAAAAGTAAAATAAATGGACCACTAATTTTTTTTATTAATACTTATTTATTATTTCCTTTAAAAGCAATAAAGACCGATAGTATAATCTATATTAATTTCGCACATGTACGTTTACGGACTACTATGTTTAACACTCGTGTGTTTCATGGATATATTATATTGAGAAAGTAAAATATAATATATTAGGAAAACATAAAATCATGAAATCACAATCGGACATAGTAAAATTGATTAAAATATAATATATAGATAGAATTGTGAAATAAAAATATTAAATTAATATATAGATAGAGTCCTAAAATAAAAATAGTAAATTTAATATGTAGACATGGTTCTGAAATAAAAAAATAAATTAATATGTAGATATAGTCCCAAAATAAAAATATTAAATTAATTGATCACGACGCTCTTCCGATCTAACAATAAAAAAAATATAATAAATGAACTAATAATTTTTTTTATTAATTCTTATTTTTTATTTCCTTTAAAGGTAATAAAACCCAATAGTATAATCTATACTAGTTTCACACATGTACATTGACGGACAACTATGTTTAACACTCGTGCGTTTCATGGACATATTATGCTGAAAAGGTAAAATATAATATATTAAGAGAACATAATATTAAAATGTAATATGTAGATAGAGTTTTGAAATAAAAATATTAAATTAACATGTAGATAGAGTTTCAAACAAATATTAAATTAATTGATTAAAAGGAAAAATATAATAATAATAATAATAATAATAATAGAATAACTACATCATCAATTGATTTTTAAAGGAGCCAGATAATGAGCGGGAAAATTATTTTTAATTGAGCCCACAATCAAGTTGAGCTAGACAAACTGTTGATTAATATATATACTAGATTTTTTCACCCGTGCAACAGTTATAGTATATATTCATATCAAAATAGACGTGTGAGTGTGGACATCATTTTATAAATAAAGTACAATATACCAGTTGTATTGTATTAAATTTACATCGGTAGTAGAAAATAAAAAAATTTTAAAACTCATAATTATATATAAATAGAAAAAAAATAGAAATAAGAAAACTAAAATAAAAAAGGAATATAAAAAATTGATAAACTAACATAAATTATTGAAAACTCATGATGAATATCTAAATAAGAAAAGTTTAAATTTTAAAACTTGAAAAATAAAACCAATTGAAAATCAATTGGGGCACCAATTGAATTCAAATTATTGTACAACATTATTACGATATCAGCAAAAGAGTGGGAAAATTATAATTACGAATCCAAATCCAATTGAAAATTGTTGTATTATATATTACTAGATTTTTTTCACCTGTTCGTTGTACGGGCAGAGTTATAGTACACATTCATATAAAAACTGACTTGTGAGTGTAGGCATCATTTTATAAATAAAATAAAATGTGCCAGTTGCATTGTATAAAATTACGAATTGATATGCGAATTACCATTTACCATGGAATATTCGTAGTAAAATGTATGAGTTTATAATTCCGGTCTTCTCCAAACTTATCGTACAAATTCCCACGTCCAACATATATAAAACTGTAATAATTAGCGGTCAAATAATTAGAGATGACAATTTGACTCATTAATCTATAAACCCGTAGAGACATGCCTCTAATATGATTGACTCATCATACTTAATCAGGGCAACAGAAAGAGTATGAGGCAACATTATCTGACCTGCCGTGGGTTCAGGGTGGGTGCGAGTCAGGTTAGACCCACATCATAGACCCCGTGACCTACCAGACATTTTTTTATTTTTAATAAATTTATTTAGAAAAATGTGTAGAAATTATTAGAGATTGTAATTTGACTAATCGACCATTAAATCCTTGGCTCATTATTTTTATTTTTTATTATATTATTTTTTTGAAAGGATTTTTATGTCGAATTGAAAGAAGCATGTTATTATATTAGTTAATGTTGGGAACTTTAAAATTTGAAATAAATGTTTTGTTTTATTCTACGTTCATCAATTAATAATTTGTTGCACATAATATGAATTGAAATGTGAAAAAATTCATGAGTCCTTTTGTAGGTCATGGTAGCGTCCCAACCTGTCCCATGACCAGACTTGAGATCGTAACCCGCCATATGAATTT
Organism: Nyctanthes arbor-tristis; assembly: GCA_963692815.1. Lineage (NCBI taxonomy): Eukaryota > Viridiplantae > Streptophyta > Magnoliopsida > Lamiales > Oleaceae > Nyctanthes > Nyctanthes arbor-tristis. The sequence continues at coordinate 7,574 of CAVNYN010281590.1, forward strand.
GTAAGTTCGGGGCGAGTCTAGAGTATGGCTAACCCGTCCTATTTCCATTACTATGAATAATCATATCGCAATTAACTATTACAACTATAAGTTTAGTCTCTCACACTCTTACATTGTACGGGAAGATTAATTTTCAAAAAAGTTCAATAATAATGAATAATAAAATATTAGACAAATACACATTATCAGATTTGCATAGCAAAAATAATAAATATACAATTTTAATTTAGTATTTGACTTATTAAATTAATATTTTATTAATACTATATTAATAGTTATCTGTTTATGTACTCAATTAATATTTTACTATATTTGGCTTTTAAATCATCTAACTTATTTAATATTATTAGTTAACAGTCTAATAACATGTATCAGGCAAGTATATGCCCGTATTCACTTGATACCCGTTCAAATAAAAATTTTCATATTCATAAGAAAGTACTCTCTCGACATATCCTTTCTATGAGTAAAATTCAAAATTGATATTTATAATCAAAATGTTAAATAAAGATATACTTGTAAAGAAATATAAGTTAGACTTTTTAATATAAAAATGACCATATATGTGTGACATCCTAAAAAGAAAAATAATATCAGATAATCGCAATGGAGATGTTAATTTTTTGTTCTGTGTAGTTCATTTTCTTCTTGTGGATTTCTTGTCCCTCTGTTCACAAAATTTTTGCTAAAATTCATTATTATCTCCGTCAAATAAAAATATCGATCAATTAGTATTCAACTCGTACGTTGCATGGGATATTCTCAATGTTCTATATAAAAAATTCATTACATAAATTGTAAAAAAAATAAATAATCACAATAATTATTAAATCAAATGAAATAGCAACATAAATTCAGTCGATATTTTGAAGACTTCACATCTATGGAGAAAAAAAGTAAAATATAAATTATTTGCATCCTCTGCAATCTAATCGTTGCAATATAAATGATATAGAAATAAAAATTAAAAAACTAGTCACAAAGATTTTCAAGTTAAATCATAGATGTCAAGAAAATAAATTTTAGCCGTATATTATTATAATAGAATTACATTATATGTCTGTTATTGACGTGACGCAAATAAATTGATATTTATTGCAAAAAAAAAGAAGAATAAATAAATAAATTGATTTGCTCCAAGTTATTATAAAATAAGTTTTCAGTTGTAATATAAGTTATTTGAAATAAGTTTTTAAGTTATTCTAAAATAAATTTTGGTTTTGATATTATCAAAGACTCTGTAAAAGAAATCTTGGAAATCAAACAAACATAAATAATAAATAAATAGAGATAATATCAGACAATTAGTTTATAATGCGCTCATTTTCAAATAATTCAGTAACGGAAAGAATAATTCTAAAAAATACTAATTCATGAAAAATTGAACAGTTACTTGCCGTCAAATTTATATCGGTAGCGAATACTAAAAAGTTGTAAAAACTGATAATTATATGGGTGGTTATATTGACACTACCTGTTTTACTAAACACACCACACTCTAATTGTATTTAATATCCTTCATTTTTTCATATTTTTAGATTAACGCGTTAACTTTTTCTTTGCCATATTTTTATTCTTAATCTTCAATTGATTATTACATCTTATATCTAATAATGATTTTCTTCTAAAATTTTTTGTGTAAGAACCACTTAAATCTTTGAAATAAGTCAAAAAGAAAAATCTATAAAAAAAATTAACCACTTAAATCTTTCCAATAAGTCAAAAAGAAAAATCTATAAAAGTACAATATATATTTTCTTATGATTCTAAGACATATGAATGAAATTTTTTAAATAATAACCATTATTAAGAAAAAAGATATAAAAATTAATTAACGATTCGGAAAATTTAATAAGATTTGTTGGGACACAAACTTCACAAGTTATAAAGATTAAAGATCTTCAATGTAATAAAAATGTGGTGTAATTATAAAAAAGTGTAGTGTGGATATATTTTTCCAAATTATATATAAATACTAAAAAAATAGAAATGAGGAAACTAAAATAAAAAATAAATATAAAAAACTAATAAACTAATATAAAGTATTGAAAACTCTTGATGAATATCTAAATAAGAAAAGTTTAAATTTTAAAATTGAAAAGTAAAACCAATTGAAAAACAACATCATGATGATGTCAATAAAATAGCGGGAAAATTACAGTTGAAAATCTAAATCTAATTAAAAATTATTGTATTATATATTATATAATGACATGATAATATAATTATGGTAGATATGATTCTCAAGGGCAAAGCAATTATCTTCGATTTGAATTGGGTAACACCTATTGGCATCTCAAAACGACAAGCCATGCAATGATGACTTGTTCTCAACCATTCGTCCATTATTTATGATGCGATTCTATGAAACTCTTGGGAGCCTTACATGTACATTGAAAATTAGGGCTGTGTAAACGGGTTTCGATCTCAGGTTTTTAAAGAATCAAGATCAGATCAAACATCTTCAGTTCAGTCCTAGTCTCGGTTCTAAAAATGGCAAGGTCAAACGGTTTCGGTCCCGATTCGAGTTCGGGCAATGAATTCGGTTTTTTCGGGCTTTCTCGAGCTTGTAAAAAAAGTTTTCTGTGGACATAGTAATGCAAAAACACATAAGTAAAGTTTAGAACAAAGAAATAGAAAGGTTTTATATTCAACAAAAATATTAGCATATCTCCGTAAGGTAGAAGTACTAAACTTAATTGTATTTCTCATTTTTTTATTTTAACAAATCTAAAATTATTAAATATTTGAAATATGTATCCTAAATTGGAAAATAAATGTAAAAATCATAAATATTATATCTACTTTATAATTTTAACAATTTTACGATACAATTTTGATATTTTTAAAAGGCAAAAGATGGATGATTCCAA
>CAVNYN010281592.1:0-13234 GCA_963692815.1 Nyctanthes arbor-tristis
CTGACCATTGCGTTCTAAATTCCCTTGATGTGTAATAACCCGGGCGGTTCTTCGGTTTTTGGAACAGCCGTTCTTTGTGAAACCGGCCGGGTCAGCCGGGTGAAATTCGGTTCAATTGCATATTATAAAACAATTACTAACCAGACCGGACACTTGGCAGAGTCACTGGTTTTCCGGTCCGGGTTTGATAACTATGGGATGATGCGTTATTTGTGCCCCGACGTGACCGCTGATGCCATTCCCCATTTGGAATGCAGATTCTAACGGCTGATGACGCATACTCGTTTTGCATTTTACAATGAATATGCAAGAAAAGCCGGGTTCAGTGTCCGGGTTGGGAACTGCCAAAAGAATGTACAAAAGAAGAAATATTGTCTACAATACTCACTCAATTTAGGTTGCATATTGTGTTTAATTAATGGTCAACGAAGTGGGCAGAGCCCAGGAAACAGGGAAGCCTGTTATTAAGCAGTGCTGGTATCTAGTTTCCGAAAACGTGACACGTTTTCGGAAACTAGATACCAGCACTGCTTAATAACAGCACTAAACACGTTTTCAGAAACTAGATACCAGCACTGCTTAATAACAGGCTTCCCTGTTTCCTGGGCTCTGCCCACTTCGTTGACCATTAATTAAACACAATATGCAACCTAAATTGAGTGAGTATTGTAGACAATATTTCTTCTTTTGTACATTCTTTTGGCAGTTCCCAACCCGGACACTGAACCCGGCTTTTCTTGCATATTCATTGTAAAATGCAAAACGAGTATGCGTCATCAGCCGTTAGAATCTGCATTCCAAATGGGGAATGGCATCAGCGGTCACGTCGGGGCACAAATAACGCATCATCCCATAGTTATCAAACCCGGACCGGAAAACCAGTGACTCTGCCAAGTGTCCGGTCTGGTTAGTAATTGTTTTATAATATGCAATTGAACCGAATTTCACCCGGCTGACCCGGCCGGTTTCACAAAGAACGGCTGTTCCAAAAACCGAAGAACCGCCCGGGTTATTACACATCAAGGGAATTTAGAACGCAATGGTCAGTGGACGTCTTTTAAGTTTTATTAACCTATATTTTTCACCTTATAGCCACTCCCACTTTTCATCGTCGTTTCTAGTTACAGTCTGGCCATCGAACACAAGCCAAAAATACCAATTCAAGGTCCTTTTATTCTGTCCTTCAAAGTTCAAACTGTCGCATCGGTGTTCAACTTTAAGGTATTGTTTCTTAAAAGATTTTTAATTCCTAGATTCCTAGTTGTTGTCGTGTATAGAAATTAATCGGCAGATTTTTTTGGTGGTTATGGAAGGGGCGGAGTTTGTTTATCTCCAGAAGTTCCAAAGTCCAAACAATACATGCCTAGCTAACCACGTATCACAATTAGTTGGGAAAATAAGATTACTTGAGAAATTTTCATTTCATAGCCAACTTTAAAAAAAAAAAGGCATAGCTTGAATGGATTTGCAGGTGTCTGGTTTCACTTTTATTTTGTGTAAATTCATGGAAAATTATTGATCGTTGATATTGTGTAAAGGCATAGATTATTTTATCCGTGTTGCTATTGATTTCTTGTCCTTAAAATATGACTTCTAATGTGGATTATTTTCTAAAATTGTTTTATTGATTTCTTTTCTAGCATGTGGAGCTAATAGATGTTAGTATAGCATTTATTCTTCCAGATCTTAAACATTTATGACGTCTTGTTTTTGGTTGGTGCTTAGATTGCATGACAATGTTTTTATTAGTAAAAAATATTTATTGGTTTCATTTTCACTTGTGTAATGATATTTAATTACAAAATTATAGTAAAATTAACACTAATGGCAATTATTCATGTTATATTTGTCAAAAATAATTCGACGGGTTGATCAGAATTGACCTGCCAGTTCGACCGCTGAGTCACCGATTAAACCAGTAAACCAATGACCCAGGTCCTAGGCCGGTTCAATGTCCGGTCCGGGTCTGATAACTATGCATCATCCTTCTATGTCTCTATTTCTGCACCCAAACATAGAGAAAAACATTAAACATGTTTGATTTCGCTACTAAGTATGATGTCATACTCATTGAAAGGACTAATTATTATGTTTTACCTTATTCAAAGATTATTAAACTTCTCTTCTAATCATACACTAAATCCCTGTCTCAATTATCACAAGAACCAATAAAATCCATTAAGTAAAGGCAACAATTTTCTAAGTTTAAATAGTAACTATTTAACTATAATTACTTTCATAATTTCAACAAGAAGTGCACAAATCCAACCAACAAGCAAATTACTTACAAAGCCCAACTCCAATAAGCAATAGCACATTATTTATTCATTATTTCATTTTAAGCTAAGCAAAATAGCATCTTATTTTCAAATTTCAATCCTTCATTCTTTCAACAACAAAAGAGCACAAATCCAAGATCAAAAGCAAATTATACAATGCACAAATGACAAATCCAAGTACCAAGTTCCAACAAGCATTAATTCATTCTGATTCTTTCATAAGTTTCAACAAGCACGAAGGCTGAAGCATATACAATTATACATAGATATTACTTACTGCCTACTGGTTGATATATTTCAAGCCCCATGTAAACATTCAAAGCTAAACTTCACTGATCAGTATCATTGTCACTGATCCATTAATAACCTACAAATTGAATCTTGGCAACAATTATGAATTTCTGCAAACCTACCAATTAATCTTAATCAAACATTTAAATTTATTTCAACCTCAAAGTGCAATCACAGGGGAAAAGAAGTTCAGTTCCCTCACAAGCCAATTCAAGCTCCCAACACCTGTACAAAAGTAAAATATGGCAGCACAGCCGCACAGGTCTGGTTGTAACTTTCACTACCCACAAAAAATAAAATAAATAAAGCAAATTATGAAATCACTTTGTACATACAATAAGGTTTCTCTCTTCCGGCAGAGGATAGGAACTTAGGATTTAGGAAGTCGGCCGTCTCCTATCGGGATTCAGAAGGGAAGGCCGGAAAGGAAGTGGCCGAGCCGCTGGCCAAAGTGCACACTGCTGGCCTACTGCTGCCGAACTAGTTGACGAACCCACCACCTCACGGAATACTCAGAGACCACAAATTATACTTACCCACGCAATTCGTTGACGAACCCACCACCTCACGGAAACTGCCGGCCTCAAGACTCGCTTTAAAAAGCCCCACAGAGAAACTATTTGCTTCGAACTCTCCACAAACAAGTAATATGTTTGTCAAGTCCCACCAACGTTCTTACCGGCGCTGGTCGAACTCGCCGGCAGCCTTCGGGTCGCCGGTGATTTGGACGGTGAGGGAGTGGGGGATCTGGGGTTTCGATTTTTAGCAGGGGGATCGGGTCGTTTTTCTTGGCGATTTTTGGGGTGGGAGGGTTTGTTTATGTCTAATCTGGGGTTTGAATTTTTCAATTATTTTTTTTTTTTTATAATTTAAGAAGCCAGCATGGCAGGCCACACATCAGAGTCTGGTGGTGTCTCCCGCCACACTCTGGGAGGAGATAAAAACTGTGGATTGCCTCTTCGTGCAAGAGTTTTGATGGTGTTCAGATCCCAGCCAACAAAAGGGAGACTAATGGAGTAGCCCATTTGTCAACTAGACATGCTTTGAAATGTAATTAAGCCCCTAGTTTTCATTGTAAACGCGCTTCGTTTGGATTTATGAGGGAATGAAATGAAAGTTTGGCTTCCAAAAAAAAAAAAAAAAATGATTAATCATTTGCACCTTTACTATTTTAGTATTTAAATTAAAAAAAATAGCGCTACACAAATCTATCGTATCTCGTGCTCACCTCTTATCCATCCACGAGAATTACATATACATTACAAGAATTTGCTTCTAATTTATGTCGATATATAAAAAAATATTTCAATCGGGTCGATAACAGGTGAATACAAGATAAGATGAATATTTAGGATTATCTATAAAAAGGAAATCTCTCTCTCTCTCTCTCTCTCTCCCTATATATATATATATATAAGGAAAGTAGTTTGCAGTACAGTTGTATGGTAATTTTCTAGCCAACACTGTATTTTGGAGTGGAATAATTTCAAAAATGATCACACTGCCAGATTTCAGGCGTGTTACACCGCGAGACGTCCGACGTGGCGCTGTTTAATTGGGACAACCACATACAGTGGCCACTGCATGTTGTTGTCCCAATTAAAAGTCGCCACGTCAGACGTCTCGCGGCGTAACACGCCAGACATCTGGCCGGTGAATGAGACAAGGAATAATTTAGACTTTTTAAGTTTATTGCAGTAATTCTTGCGGTCAAAATATATATTTGCTATTCCGATTTAAATTGATTTGATTAGATTTAGTTATTCTGATTTCAATTTTTCTTTATATTCTCTTATTTTGAAAACAGGATTTTGGTTTGGTGATAATTGAACTTCGTTTAAGATTGTTAATCAACGGATGAGATTTAATTTTTCAGACAGGAAAAATGTCTGAGATTGGAATGGCTCATCATTTCACTGATTTTTTTCTTTTATAATTCTTTATTTTCCCTTAAGTTATTTTACTAAATATACTAGTTAAACTGCTCATGCGTTGCACGGGTTGAAAACTTATTAAAATATATCATTGGATAATTGTATAATAAAGATGCAACATTTGCACTTCCGTAGAAAATATAAATACACAAGTATACATTAGTTGAATTGATAAGATCAATTGATAGTAATCATAAAGTTCAATATTGTTAAGAAAACAATTTATATTCTTACATCTAATCTCTCATACATATGTAATAATGAGAAAAATCTATTATCATCATTCAATACATTCAAAAATATAAGTTCAATGACAAATTTACAATATTATCAAATTTAAATTTGTCATCTCTATAATTAAAGTTTGCCAAAAAATATAAGTGATTTCAATCTGAATAATTGATCATGAAAGATAAAACATGAGCCGAATAACATATTATAAGTATTAAAAATATTTGTTATAAACATTTTTAAGTATAGTTTATGGAAAGATAAAATATGATAAGAATTCAAATAGAAAAATGTGTTATAATTTATATTTAACTTATTAATTCACCACCAACCCAAGGCATCGCATTTTACGCAAAATCTAAATTTTCAAATATAATACAGTTCAATTGAAACGAGATTAGATATGGAGTTTTATGTGGAAAGAATCGATGTTCTCTCACAATAAAAGAATAAATCTTCAAATCTAATTAATCTAGAAATTGAAAGGTAACAAATGAGATAGGATAGGTATCATATTTTAATTACTTTGAAAATAGAAGGACTCCCAACAATAAGAATGATAATGGGACGGGTTTTGGTCAGATACATTTCCCCGTACCCGCCCCCGTTTCTACCAACCACACTCCATACCTACCCAGTACCCATTTGAATTGGGTACGGGCTAAGATGGTTCAGGTCAGGTAGGTAAAAAAATACTCGTTGCCTACATACCACATTTTCGAAAATCATAATAAAACTAAAAGAAATTCAAAAAAAAAAAAAAGTAAAATGTATGAAAAAAGTTTTCAAATAACATTAAACTCACCAACATATACGGCGAAGATGTTGAATGAACAAATTAATAGGGATTAGGACTTGTTTTGGAATTGGCCTTTTCGATTTGATATTTTATTTTTTTAGTGAAAAATCTAATAAAAAGAAAATGAGCAAATTAGTTAAGGCTTGAGTGCTAAACTCAATTGTCACAGGTTCAAATATTTTTTGAGTTACTTTTCAAAAGTTTTCGTTTAAAAATAAAAGAACAACTACCGCAAGATGTACAAAAGGTACCGATATTTAGTTCTCTCAATAAATATATAGATATAGATTACCAAATAAAAAAAGTGAGAAAATTACGGTACAAATAGTATCGAGACTTAATTCTCTTAATATATATATATATATGGATTACCAAATAAAAAGGCGAGAAAATTGAGTTACAAAAGGTACTGAGACTTAGTTCTCTTAATTAATATGTAGATTTTAATTCGTCAAAATATAACATTATAGTTTAAGTAGCTCAAATTCAATCTTTAAAGAGAAATTTTAAAAATATGGATTACATTACATATATGAAATAAAATTGATTATCACGATTTTAAATATAGATCAATTTCTATATATTTATATTTAATGAGTGACTTCATACATATATATATATATATTTGATTATATTCAAAAACTTAAATTAGGAATACAAAATATCTATAAAAAGTATTTGGACTCTGAAACGAAATCAAGTAAATGGAGGTGTTATTTATATAATAGTTTACTTTTTAAATCATTTTTAATTGTTTTTCGATCTACTCGAGTTACATTTTACTAGTTTATTATTTTATTAAATAGATTTTTATCAAATAAATGTTGGAGATAATTTAGTTAATTCTTGCATACTATCAATAATCTTATCATTTGTTGAACAGAATTAGTTTATTCTAGATGCGCATTCATCATCTAATTAATTATAACATTTTATTTTGAAAACTTTCCTTAAAAAATTAGACTGATTTATACTAAGTGGTTAAATATAGATCAATTTCTATATATTTATATTTAATGGGTAACTTCTCTCTCTCACACACACACACACATACTTGATTATATTCAAAAACTTAAATTAGAAATGTAAAATATCTATTAAAAGTATTTGGATTTTGAAACAAAAATCAAGTAAATGAAGGTGTTATTTATACAATAATTTATTTTTTAATCATTTTAATTGTTTTTCTAGTCTACTCGAGTTATATTTTACTAGTTTACTATTTTATTAAATAGATTTTTATTAGATAAATGTTGGAGATAATTTAGTTAATTCTTGCGGACTATCAATAATTTTATCATATGTTGAACATAATTTGTTTATTCTAGATAAGTGCATTCATCATTTAATTAATTATAATCATTTATTTTGAAAACTTTCCTTAAAAAATTAGACTGATTTATACCAAGTGCTTATTATGTTACTTATGTTGCAATCATTTAACAATATTTTATTATCATCATGCAGACTTTATTTACCTATTTCGGAATGTTCTTGTATATTCACTCAATAAATAAATAAAATCGTTTATGATAAATATTTTATACTTAACATCTTAAAATTTATAAAATGTCTATATAGTTACTAAGTGAAATAAAATACTTTCTTTTTTTAAATAAAAACAATAATTAGTATTTTTTTTAGATAAAAATTATGAACGGTGCTGATCAATGCCGCCACCGTAGCTTCAAACCCACAAGAACCAGTTCCAATATTACCAGTAAACTCACTACACTTGGCCGCACCACCAACGCCACCGCCACCAACGCCGGCCGGTCATCGTCCTCAACCTCGTCAATCATATCCTGACCCTTAATCACTCCACCATCCTCTTCCTCCACATTCTCTTCCCCCTCAAATTCTTGATTACCATGTATTTCCTCTCCATCGGAAACCTCCTCATCGTCATTAAAGTCACCCAGTCCAAAACCAGACGCCCATTTCTCGACGAGCCTGAATATACACATAGCACGTGACTTTTTCTTCCTGGATTATCAGTCTCCTGTCGCCTGTACAGTACCTTCTCAATGTGCGCAGAGAAATCGGAGGTGGGTACTCATTTGGTCCCTTCTCCACCATCCTACTCCGCCTCCCACCACCACCATTGTTCTCCACTGGCGTGAAGGAAGTGAAGTCCATGTCCATTCACAAAATTGACATAGCTCTAGGCCCCAACAAAATCAACCAATTCTTGGTTCTGCATGAAAGAAATGGGGGCGAGAATAGCTGCGGATTTAGACCCAAAAATGGTGGGTTTTGCATATAAATACTGTTTTTCCTGAGGTCAGGTAATTACATGCCATATTCAGTTTAATATAACAAATATTAGTCCATGATAAGATAACCCAATATTGCAGTTGATAAGTGTCTATAATCATACGTTATTCAATCTTATGTATTAACCATTATATATAATTTATTTAGATATATATTGCCTGTGGAACGCACGGGTGAAAATCTAGTATATCATGAATACGCAATCCAAACTTGTTATCACCATCGAGCCAAAGAGCTTTCAGTTCTCGACCTTCACAAAATGGATCAACATCTTTGGGGTCGTCCATCGTCGACGTGATTCCTCAGTTACATGAGTGACTCGGTCCAAATTTTTGAATTTATATTACCACAAATCGAAAATTTCATTTTCACTTCATCTCACAGAACCTAATTCGAAAACAAATGCGTGTGAAATACATATTTTCAAATTATTGGCTCTTTCGGATTTTTCAATATATCGTGACATTTTAACTTTGAGAATTTCTCTCGAGATACTGTATTTCCCACCTAAAACCTCTCCAGCGTAAACCAGCGTGTAACCGAGTGCCTACAAATAGAAGAACTGACAACTTATAGTGCAATTTTTACTTATGTAGATATCTAAATTTAACAACACCAATATGTTGTTATATAATCTAATAATATTATCTTGAAAAAGGAAAATTATATACTATCTCTGTCGCATAAAGATAGTCTGCCAGTATTTCTGTTTTCATCCGTCCAAATTATAGTCTAGTACTTAGTAAGTTTTTTAGTATATTCTATAGCTTGGAAAACGCCAAACCCTTTAAAATGACTTTATGGCCATGAAGTTGGAACTGAGCTTGAAATTAATGTGATCCTTAGTGGCGTGAGCCGGTCATATATGGTTGGGGGACACCAATATCGTATTTTCCTGTTATGAAGTAACAACATACGTATGATCAGGGAAACGAATTACAGTGAAAACAACATTTCAATAACATATTTGCATTTGGTATTTAGAGAAGCCTTGCATACGAAATTTCCACTAGGTGACGTTTGACGAACCTTCATGTGAAGTTTCCTTAACAAAAAGTAATGTACCATGAAATCAATGTGACCTTAGCGGTGTCAGAGGTGGCCCTGAAGGTGGGCAAGTTGTGCGACCGCACAAGGTCTCAACATCTGAGGGGCAAAAAATTTTTCTTTATTATAGGTGTAAAGATCACATTTTACTAAGATGAAATCTTAGGTTCGAGTTAATACCTCACTAAATGTTCCCTCAATTATGTCAAAAAAAATTAAAAGAGTACCATTTTATATTATCGCACAGGATATCTTATAAACTCTCAGGGCCGGCCGTGAGTGGTATAAGCTCTTCATATATGGCTGGGGACACAATCATACTCTCATGTTTTGAAGTAACAATATGCACGTGAGATCAGGGAAACAAATTACAATGAAAACAACATTTCAATAGGCCTTGCATTATATATATATATATATATATATCAAATCCCAACAACAAATATGATCCCAAAGTTAGAACTGTATTATGTTTTGCATTATATGTTAGAATTATGACATTATTACTGATATAAATGGATTTCACTGTATATATAAGATATAGCAAGTCCCAACCGGAAATGTCTGTACAACATTGTATCTTCACAAACAACACATGATAGCATTTTATCCTTGTGATCACTCATACAGCTTACGTTTTATTATTTGTTTAAATTTATTGCACTTGTTTGAACTTGTCTGTGTCATAAAATTTGTTTTTTATGGGTGATAAGTGTATTTTATATGCAAAAATACTTCTCTTAACTTATGCAATTCTATATGAAATCGAGCAGATTTCTACCCAATTTGTGTGGATATAGTTCATATAGGTGAAAAGCTCAAATTGGAGTGATATTAAATGAAAAGGATGATTTTTGAACCAAATTGAGACTTTACATTCAAGATATAGCATCAATGTGTGATGGCTTGAGAGTTTGGGGTGAAAAGATCAATGTCAACAAGTTTGAGGACTATATTACACTTTGGGGGAACTTAAAAGAGACTATTTGGGTCGTATTTGAAGAGTTCGAGGACCTTTGTGAAGCATTCAAGAAGTTTTGGACTTGTATAAATGAAGAAAAAAGCTAAAAAGGACAATTTCTGAAAGAAAAAGTCAAATCAGGGACTGAATCGCGCGTGCTGAAAGTAGGGCGCGGGTGGGCTCGGCAAGCAAACCGCCCCTACCCCCGGCCTAGCCAATTTCTCTGCTGGGGGCGGGTAGGCCGCGGCAAGCAAACCGTCCCTACCCGTGGTCCGTATTGGGAGACGCCATTTACACGTTTTCGGGCCCTTTTTCACATATTCTAGGGTTCTAAGGCCTCCCCAACTATAAAAGAACGAAAACTCTTCTGTCAAAGGGGGATTCATCATAGAAAATCATTCTTAAGGGCTAGGAGATTGGAGCAAGGGCTTGGAGATTGAAGCTGAGGTTCGCGTGAAGATTGAAGAACGAAGTTCTTCGTTTGGTGCAAACGTTTTCTTCGTTATTCTTCATCTTTTCTTTGCAAGAATCTGGTCATGTATTCAAACCCTATGAATGCTTATATTATGAATTCCTTTATTATGCGTAACTAATTTTCCTTGTTGAGACAATCGATAAAGCAATAGACATGTTTTAATTGTGTTAATCTCATTCATGACTCTAATTGTTATTGCATGCTTATTTTCTATTGTGATATGTAATTACCTTTTATGAGCCTGATCAACTTGTAATTGCGTTAGTGAATTTGTGAGGAGAGCGAGAGGTAAGTCACCAATTTAGCACTTCAATAGAAAATATAAATTGCATAGAAGATAGAGATATACTTTTATGATTTGTGTGACCACAGAAATGGTTTCTTGTTAATTAATGCACTCAACTAGGTTGAAATTCACATAGAGATATAGTGGGTTTACTTGGTTGGGTAGAATTGAATTTGCTCGAGAGAGGTTTTCACTTAAACTTGTGAAACTGGTTGAGAGTACGTGATGGTGAATTGTCATGAGTGGGATTGGATAATTGGAACGCCTGTTTATTGTAGATTCGTGAGTCTCAACGCTTTCATTCATATATTTTCTAGTCCATAAATTTGAGTTCCTTCTTAGATTAAAATAGATAAAGCATGGTTAGTTTAAACAACCTCATTATTCTTTTACAAACTCTTAATTTCCTTATTCAATTGGTGTGAAATTGACTCAAGTGGAATATGTGACAACTTTCCCTGTGGGATCGACATTCGGGACTTTTCTAGTCCTATACTATTGAATGATATCGTGCACTTGCGATTTCTAGTCCTGTGAAACTGGTTGTGAGTACGTGATGGTAAATTGTCATGAGTGGGATTGGATAATTGGAACGCCTGTATATTGTGGATTCGGTCTCAACGCCTTCATTCATATATTTTCTAGTCCATAAATTTGAGTTCCTTCCTATATTAAAATAGATATAGCATTTAATTGTTAGTTTAAACAACCTCATTATTCTTTTACAAACTCTTAATTTCCTTATTCAATTGGTGTAAAATTGACTCAAGTGAGATAGGTGACAAATTTCCCTGTGGGATCGACATTCGGGACTCTTCTAGTCCTATACTACTTGAACGGTATCGTGCACTTGCGATTTCGTCTATCAATGGGTTATAATTGGGTTACCCAATTGTCATCATAATTTTTATGCAAGTAAAATCATATATTTAACTTTTTAATTCAGCATATCATATGAAATAAAATTATATTTAAAGTCACATTAATATTCTATAATAATAATAATAATAATCACTACAACGAATGTCGCCTAGTCGCCGCCACAGGCCGAAAAGTCGCTGCTATAGACTTATTGCGATGACTTTCCGCGACGACAACGTTGTGACTATAAGCTCGTATCTACAGCCTCCTAACGACGACTTTTGGCCTTATTGCGATGACATTTATAGCGGCGACACCCAACGGTTTTGGGCCACAAAAATTTTTTGACCTAACCCAGCATCGCCCTGGCGCCTCTAAGGAATCGAACTTGGGAAGTCCCTCCTTTGTCCGCTCCTACCCTATTTAATTGAGCAATTTCTTTGCGCCTCCAAGGAATCGAACCCGGGAAGTCCCTCATTTGTATACATGGACCTTCACCAATTGAGCTAGAGGAATTTTTGATTCACCTTTTGCATTTATAATATATATTATATAGATTATTACATCTATACTGACGAACATGGTACCTATAGTAACAACTTGTCGTTGGTATTGGCCTCAATAAAGGCAGGAAATCTTTCGGCCAACGTTATAGCGACGACTTACATGTCATCGCTATAGACATTAGTATGTCGCTGCTGTATATGGGACCTATAGCGGCGACATTCGTGTAGCGACGACTTTTGGTGTCGTCGCTGATAGTCACCGCTATAGGCCTTATTTTTTGTAGTGAATATAAAGAATTCAAGTGCAAAAGGAAAAACAAAAAGAATTCATGCATAGACATTACAAGTTTAGCTAAATGAAAACAATCCAACTTGACACTCAGTTTCTTTTCTTTCTTTCTTTCTTTCTTTTTTTTCCAGAATATTATAAAGGGAATGTCAGGAAGTAGAAGTGAGCTCTATACCTTATTAAAGTGTGGGAAACTCACTTGAATACCACAAGACCACTTGGATCTTGGCAACTAGACAATCAATTTTGAGTGTTTTGAATTGATCGATAAAATTTCATATTTATTTTTTTGGATTGTTATTACTAATTCGATTTTACCTTGTGTGGTTAGGTAATCAATTATAAAATCTTTTAAGAACTTACTAGGGTCATGTTGATAAATTTAACCGTTAGAGTAACATTTTTCTTTTCTCTTATTTATTTATTTTCGTTCGAGTAGAATGCTAACTTGATATAGAAAAAGTTATACTATTTTTTACTTGATCAAAAAATAAGAGAAAAGTAAAAATATTCAAATAATGTCAACATTGTCTTCCTTAAAATGAAAACATTAATATTTTTAATTAAAAATGAATAAATATAATAAAATCATTTTCTACTTTATGTACGGATATAAAATTTATGAAATTACATTGGAACTTTTTAATACCATGGTGCTACTTCATCTTTATTTCAGACATTCATTTACTTTGTACAGATTAGAATATGATGTGATTTTCAAAAAAATGAAGTTTTTATCAATTTGAATTTTACTAAAATTATGAAATTAAACTATTCGGGTGGAGGCTTTTGCACAATGCGCTGCCATCGGCTATAAATCTGGTTTGATGGGGAATTAAAGCTCCTGTTTGTCGTTTGAAGTGTGGGTATCTCGAAACTTCTCAGCATGTGCTATTGGAATGCCTCTATGCTAAGCAACTATGGAAGGAACTGGGGTATTGGAGCTGGATTAAACCACTGCGGCAATTGGAGTCTTGGGTTGAGATAATCTTCAGATT
>CAVNYN010281593.1:0-93731 GCA_963692815.1 Nyctanthes arbor-tristis
CTCACCAAGTGTGTGTCGAGCTTGAGCTGTTGCCTGCATCTTAGGTCTACCACGAGGAGGCATGATTATCTATAAAATGATGTGAATTTATGAGAAAATGTGTTATGCAATGTTACACATGTTGAGAAAATCATGTAATGCAATCCTAAGACTCCAGGATGGTTTTGCTCTGACCACTTGACACTCCCCATCCCAAGTCATCCTACTAAACCTGACATGTAGCGTTCGCCGACGATGGATACTAGTTTGACCTGGACCTACCGCTAAGACAAACTATGAGTTGTCTTGAAACTATATAGACTTTTGGACTGAAATGATTTTATAAAATTTTTGACAGAGTTTCCCTTGTAAAATAGACTTATCCAGCATGTGACAAATTCAAAAATCCACAATCAAATCCATACACATTGGCTCCCAACACCTTCCATTCATTAAAACTACAAAAGAATGCAAAACAATTTTACAAGTCACCCAACATCCAAAATCAAATTAAACCATTTGCAATACTCAATATTTCCAACTAGCATGGGAATGAAGATAAAAAACAAGTCAATGTTTCATGAATGACAAAATGCACTATGTCGTACAATTCTAAACTTGGTAGCAAAATCTGATGTTAGGCAAATCCTACTCTACTCAAGCTCGGCCACTTCCTGATAAGAAGAACGTTAGAAAATATATAAGCTTGTAACTCAGTGAGTAGATAAGTTCGCAAATACATATATATAGCTTTCCTCATTATTTAATTTCTGAAAATTCTTTTGAGCTTGTAATACATAAATATAACTGAATTTGTTTGAAAATCATCTAGTTAACTTGCAAATGAAATATTGAATCATGAAATGCAGAGAATACTGTGAATAGAATTTGAAAGCTTGAACTGAATCGTATAATTTCTCAATAACTGTAAACTAAGTCATAAAAGCTGAAACTTAGATAATTACTGGTAACTGAAAATTTCACACAAAAAGTATCTCTAAGCAGTAACCCACATGGCCAGAGTAATGTCAATGTATAAGGCATACTGCTCAAGACCGAGTGATCACTGATAACTGAATAATTGAATAGATCGGAAGAGCGTCGTGTAGAGCAAGCCCCAAAGGCAAACACCACCATACATGGCCCAAAGCCTATGTGTGTATGATGATGGGTTCTAAAGACCTATATATAACTAGTCATGCACCGTGGAATGAATCACACAATGTAGAGCGGGTAAATCACCGAAACTAGTCAATACACCGTGGAACAAATCACAATGATGCAGAACAAGTAAGGATCTCATAAGTACTTTGGTGGTTTTAAAATAATCCTTTATGATATGTTTTCTTAACATTTTCTAACGTAGTGGTAATGATTATTTTTCCCTTTTAAAATCTCACTTTATACGTAATATAGGACAATTAAATATTTCATAGAATTCCGTATAATAACAAAAAAGTGAAACATGCTTGATTGTAGTTTAATAATTTAAACATTTACTAACATATTATGAAAAGCATGCTAAATAATTTGGAAAATATTTTTCCAATCATAAATTATAGCTACACTCTAGTGCGGCTGATAAACTTTTTCAATCTCCTCGTCACCACCTGAAATAATGAGAATGCCCAATTTACTTAAAGTACCATCATAATTCCTTTGAGTACGCAATAACACGAAAATTCACAAAATCACAACCTTCAACTTATTCTAATATCCCACTACTACTCATTGTTAAATATCGCTTTTATTCTTAAATCACTTCTGAAACATATTTTCACCATAATCTCCAACATCCACGCCCATGCATATTTAATAAGGAATTCACTAAATAACTCGTTATTTACTCTTCCGATCTATCACCATTTTACCATATTTCACCTGTACCAACTACCATCCACAAAATCTCCAATTTCACATTCTAGGGTTCATAAAAATTTCCTAATAATTTGCAATTGAGGTTGCTAAGTTAGGACTCATCCTTCATGCAACATATATAGAACAACTATCAAGCCTTAAAGTATGAAATTAAACCATAAATCCTCATCTACTGCAAAATGTATAAACTCTAAAAATCACTTCTTCACTTACCTCTATCTATTTATGGAGGAAAATCACGAGCCCATATGATAAACAATGCCAACCAAGCAAAAACTCCCAATTTTTTTTCCTTCTTTTCTTCCTTTTTCCTTTCTTTTCTTCCTTTTCTTCCTATTTTCTCCCGTTTCTGCCGAAAGCTTGCGTGCGATTTAGCGTGTGTAACGTGTGTGAAATTCAAGTCCAAGAAAGTCTTACATATTATGCTTTATTTGCACCCGTGGTCCCTCAACTTAATAAGTAATGTAAATTGACCCTAGATCTATAATAATTTCTACATAAGTCCTCAAATAATTGATCTATTTACTTTGGCCATTTGACAGGACTTTGACCCAATAATTTTTGACTTTGACTAAGCATATAGTAGAAAGTAAATTTAGAAAATTCGGGTTGTAATAGTATTGATACGTTAACAAAACCAATAATTGGTTTTGTAGAAGAACTCAAATAAACCGGTGTCTTTAACGACCAATAATGTCATATCAGTTGTTATCTGAACCAATTTTTTTGTACGTATGTTTACTTGTGTAATTCTAAATTTGCAATGTACCTTTACACATAATGATTTTTTTTTTTTTGCTTCACACACATAATGATTTTTGGTTTTATATCTTAATTATCAAATAATTAAGCAAATCTTTGCAAAAATATGCAAACTTAATAGTAATTTATATTAGGGCTTTTAAGAAGAGTTGTATTCATGGATCTTCCGAGCGATTTAGCTTTTCTCAGTTTTGAAATATATAAATCCTAATATTACTATTGTCACTTAAATTAGTTAATTACAGCCCAAGTTAAAACATATTATCTTTAATAGCCATGATGTTATATATGTTACATTCGCATTTATTTAAATGATCAGCTAATTCACCTTTAACATGCAATTATTTTAATCAAATACAACCACGCACAAATGAAATTAACCGATTACCCAAAACCCCATTATTGCTGTCCTCTTAATTCCTTCTACCATGGGTTTGATCCCAAATAATTAAATACTAATTGAGGTTAATGCTAATGTTATCGGTCCGCCGAAGATACCGAATATTAGTTACAAATTTTAATTGTCACCAAAACCCAATGTAAAGATATTGTCATATACGAGAATTTATTTTTATTTGCTTTCTAGAAAAAAAAGTATATTAAATTTGAATATTATGATTTGCACTATCTCGAATTCACTATTCCTTGACTTCAACATATATACAAATACATTACTCCAAAAAAAAAAAAATATATATATATATATATAAATGTTTTCAACAAGAGAAAGCCTTCTCAACATGACATTGTGTATCTATTGGAAAAATATAGCCACCAGGTCGTAAAAGTCAGCGAGAGTCAAAGGTACATGGGTATAGGATCTTGGAAACAGGCCTTAAGCACCTCACCCAACCCAATGACCTGGCGACCTAATGACCAGAAGGACCGGAGACGTGATTCAGTGACTTGAGAGCGAACATCTACTCCAGCACTCCTATGTCCAAGACGTCTGAGAGCCAAGATGTGCTCTTCCGATCTAGTAACGCCCCGACGTAGCGCCGCAATCTAGCGAGCCAGCCAACAAGATAGTAGCATGGGACCCCACGTGAGAAATCTTATCAATTACGGCTAATGGGACATCAGTATTAAATGCGAAACAGCCCCATGCGTGGCTTTAGTAGCTCAAAAAGTGGAGGATTAACCCCTGCTGATTGGAGACGTGCGTCATCCTTGTGGGTCCGACATTAAATACATACAATCATTATCCCCATATAAATAAGCAAATGAACACTATAAATAGAGGCAGACAAAAGTGAGAAGGGGCTGGGCATCAAAACCTCACTCTTCTTGCCTTCTACACATTTATAGTCTTCCATTTATTACAAACACTACAAACATTCCTTGCCTTTTCTGCATTTACTGCTTATACCGTCCCAAATACAAATTTCCCGCGAATATAAATCTTGTTTGTTGAATTGGCATCAATAAATTGGCACCGTCTGTGGGAAACTTATAAAAAGTTGTGAAAAGCAAATATCTGATGAAATCTAACCTCCGACAAAAGGAAATGAGTGGAAAACGCACTGAGAGTCAAAAGATAAGAACAAGAGATGTCGGACTGCCTCCCTGGCTCAAGAAAAAACTGAGCCACTGCCAGTACCGGCCCTTCACGATTGGCAATTGCAACTGAGACAGAAACTCTCCAGCGACAAGTAGAGGCCCTCGTCGAAGAAGTTCAACGATCGCAACAACATAACCCCCGCCAACTTCCCAATAGGATTCTCCTCTTGTGGTAACTCTTCTTGGCGTGTCGAAGACTTCGAAAGGTCTCTAGCAAGGGCTAACCCTCAAAGGGAACATGTCAGAAAGAAACTGAGTTTCACTCGAACCCAAAACTCCAGTCAACCAGTTCCCAACGCGAGAGCCACGCCGCCTCCTGCTAGAAATACAGCCGGAAGCAGCGTGTTTACCATTCTAGGGCCTCGTCCTCGGCAAGGTCCCAGAAGTCTAAGGTCGCCAGAACCTATACGACATGACAGTCATGACAGTCATGCGTCCAGCTCGCCTACGAAGACGCTACAAGGCTAACAACCAGCCCCCAGCAGATCCACTAGCTGGACGAGCTGAGGAAATAGCTGAGCGACCTCAAATAAAAATAGCCTAAAAGAAGGTAGCAGATGACTTGTGGGGAAGGCCGTCCCCTTTTGATCTCTTCATCTGTGAAGCCATCATACCGTTCAAAATGAAGCTTCCTCAAATAGGGACTTACTATAGGGATTCATACCCAATCGCTCATCTTTATCGATATGTGTCCTAGATGGAGCTCCAGAACACCACAGGAGCCATAATGTGCAAAGCTTTTGCACTCATTTTGGAGGGTAACACTCAGACTTGGTATGGTAACTTAGCCCCAGGGTCCGTGCACAGTTGATAACAGCTCTCTTTCGAGTTCGCTTCCCAGTTTATGGGGTTCAAGGCTAGGGCCTCTCCCAAGGAGATGTTGGGAACCATCAAGCAAGAGAAATTAGAACTGCTCAAAGGCTATTTGGACATCTTCAATAAACAGGTCATGACCATGGAAAATGTGGCAGATGAATCGCTTTTGATCGCGGTCAAATCAGGCCTCTACAAAAACATCTACTTTTGGTGGGCCATCCATGAAGACCTTCGAGCACTTATAAGGAGCTTCCAAGGAGGCCATTGAGGGTACTTCACGTGTTGAAAAACCTCTAAAGGATGAGAGGAAGGATCAGAAGGCAAAAAAGGACCTGCGAGGTGGTGAGGAGTCTTCCAGCTCGTTTAAGACCTTCACAAAGCTCAACGCTTCAGTCAAACACATCTGTAACATCTTGTAAAATGATCTAATTTTACCCAAGGCAAGGCCCTTAAGGAAGCCACTAAAGGACACTGATCAGTCCAGATACTGTAAGTATCATCAAAGTGGGTCAAACACAGACGAATGCAGGCATCCAAAATAAGAGATCGAGAAGCTAATCGAACGAGAGTACCTGAGTGAATACGTGGCCAATCACCAAAGGCAGGACCGACAAGCTCGTCCCCATGCAGATGTCAATGCCCAACTCTCACAGAGCCAACCTCTAGCTGAAATCCGTGTACTTGTCGAAGGAAATAACGGCATGGATGGTTTCAAGAGGCAGAGGTGAGGTCTCGTGAGAGAAGTCCAGAATTGTTACCACCTGCTCACTGCACAATCCCCCGTCTCTCGAACCAGCTCGTTCTCCTTCTACAACAAAGATGCTTACGACGTGTTACACCCTTACGCGGACGCTCTGGTCATCAGACGTTAAAATCCACAAGACCTTGGTGGATAATGGTAGCAATGTGAACATCATTAACCAGCAGACTTTCCAGTAAATGAAAACAGACCCGAAGAGCCTAAGGCCATACGGTACCAGACTCCAGGGTTTTACTAGAGACTACGTGGAAGTGAAGGGCCAAATCACACTCCTTGTCAAACTAGGGGGACGAGCCTTGTTGGTTCTACAATTTAAGTTAAAACAAGCTTTTAACTACGACCTAACACTTGATCATGACTAGAACAAGCTTTTAATTTGCGCTTAAGTCAAAGAATTCACGTTCAACAACTAAAATAAGCTTTTAGTCCGCGCTCAAGTATATATGTCTGCGATCTAAGTTAGAGCAAGCTTCTAACTAGCGATCTAACACTTGACCATGACTAGAACAAGCTTTTAGTTTACGCTCAAGTTGAAGAATTCATGCTCAACGACTAGAACAAGCTTTTAGTCAACACTCAAGTATATAGGTCTGCAATCTAAGTTAGAACAAGCTTCTAACTAGCAACCTAACACTTGGCCACGACTAGAACAAGTTTTTAGTCTACACTCAATATGGGGATCCGTGACCAAGATCCAGACCAGCTCCCTGCCTAGCAATCCAACACTCAGAGGTAGGTTGCCAAGGCTCCTAGCTCAAAGGATCAAAGCAAGCTGTCGGTCCAACGTGACACACTCAAAGAATTACTCAATTAAAGCATCCTAACACTTGATACAGGATATGTTAGAGTTCTAGGACAAATGGGTATAAGCAGAGAAGAGTTTTCCATTAAACAAGAACGGTGTACGATACATTGCTTCGACAAATATAAAAATGAGCTAACACTTGAAGAGATTTTCATTATATTCATCAAAGATTACAAAAGGGAAATAGGGGTTGTGCTACAAAAAAATTCCTAAACTTGACCTTTGTAGCACGAGCCCAAGTTCCCCCCACTGGAGCAATGGTCTCAGCCCCCGCGGTGGAAGCCTCATCTTCAGCACGCTCTCTATCAGTAGCAGGGATCTCCATGCCTTCTCTTGCAGGGGCCGACAATTTGGTGGGGGGTAGGAGCTTCTGATACAATTTCAACTCTCATCTTCAAGGTTAGAGCTCACGAAGCCACATTCCTCATTCAGTTTGGCCATCTGATCCTTGAGGAAGGTTAAGTCACACTAAGGACGCTCCCTTATAACCTCGCCAAGGATCTCATTCGAGGTCTCGTAGTAAAGGCCATCGTTAACACTCTTGAACTCCTCAGAGGCCTTGTATTTAGCAACTACCTCATGGTATCCAGTGAGCTCGCTAGCAGCAACTCTTCTCTCAGCCTCTCTCAAAATCTGCTCATGGCTTGACCACTCTGTCACTAGCTGGGTCGCCAAGTCCTCGAACTTCCTCTTCCAGGCCTCGAGCTTAGTCCGTAGATCAGCCGATTCCCCCTAGCTATATGCAGCTCCTATTCTTTCTTCCTAATAGCCAACTCTGCCTCCTCCTTAGCCTTACTGGCCTCAACTGTCTAGCCAAAAAGTTTTCTGTTCTCCCAAGGAAACAACCTACGCGGGCCATAGTGTGTTCATCCAAGATAGCTGACCGAGCTCGCATCACCGTACTCATCTGTAGAAGCTCAACCATCGTCTAGCTGGCCGTGAAGCCTTTCCACTTCCTGGATCAACCCCCCAACACGCTACTCATGGCTTCTGTGACGTGCCCTGGCATTCTTGGGATGCTCACAGAAAAAGGCTTCCTGGCCAAGTTGAATTTGAGCAGCGCCTTCGGCTTTTTGCTGATAAATTTCTCTATCTCAGCCCACCTAGCTTGGTCCACTGGGAGATAAAGATCTTCACCCAAAATGTTGATGGGTCCTTTAGTAGGTCGCTCCTCATGAGGACTAGTGGATGCAGGAGTAGCAGGAAGGATGGGAGGATGATTGGCCATGGGCTCTCAGATGGCCAATTACCTTTTCCTAGGTCGCTTTGAGGCGGCTGCATGTCAGCTGTCATAGGCCTTTTCCCAGCAGCCTTCTCTTGAGCTGCCTAAGCTTCGTTGAGCTGCTTAGAGGTCCTCATCTCCTCGGCTTATCGTGCACTGCTTTCCTCTTCTCTTACACTGTCCTTTTCCTCTCGGCCTCTTGAATAGCCCGCCTTTGGCCCCTGGAAAGATACTTTTGCCCTGAAAATGTACAGGTGTCAGAACACTGAAAAATATCTAAAAGGCAGGACGTCCACATACAGAAGAACGGCTTATAGTTGCTCGGATTCTTGGAAATATGCTCAGACCTGGGAACAGACAGGCCGGTGCTTATCAAGAAACCCTCGTCCATCAAATTTGCGACGTGATGATGATGCTTTGGTATTTGGGCCACGATCTCAGCCGCTCTTAAAATAGCATAGATAATGCTCGACCTCACTCGATACCTAACAAAAGAGAAAATACAGTAAATGTGTTAGTCTGCCAGTCCGTGGAAGAAGTTTTGTCAAAAATATGCTTACTGGGTTCCATGTAGCTCGTGGTGATGCTCGTGTCCTCGTCGCTAGGACTCGACAGACTCCTCTAATCGTCCCTACCCAAAACTAGCCCTCTTTCCAACTGGGGCCGGCTTCAGACGTCCCTCTCACCAAGTTTCCCCAGAGACTTAAGGCCCGGCCTTAGATCGCGCAACTAAGTGAAACCACCCTCTTCCGGAGGGAAAGGACCTCAACACATACTATGAGTTAAAGTCCTCCAGACTCAGATATCCCCATCCTTTGTGTTGCCCACAAAGCAAGGACTCCAATGATTGTCTTCCAGCTCGCAGTGTAATTTGAGAAGGGGCAATCCCTCAGGACCTCAACAACCCAGTAACAGGCCGCGGAAGGGGAACGCGAAATCGGCCTCAAACATCCTGATGCTCACTGCTATACACCTCCTGGGGGGCAATGAGCCTGCTCACCTTCATAAGGGATCCAAAGCGCGACGTGGTTAGGAACACAGTAATCTTGTCTTATCGCGTGTAGGTCAGTCTCCTTTATTTTGGAAGGAATATGTTTGCATACCCACGACCAGTCTTTATCGTGAATCACCGCCACCAGAGGCCTCCCACTGGCACCTCCTAGATCATCCTCACTCTCATTATCTGTCAAATCAAACTGGACTCCCGGCGCCGAATGCGGCATTACCCCCCTCTCCTTATCCGTAGACCATTCCACGTCTACTGCTACCCTTCATCTACATCACTCACTGGAAGAGACCCCTTTCTACCCTCCATTCCGCTAAATCCCCTCAAAAACTAGAAGATTACTCAGGGTTTCCGACAGGTTAGCAGAAAAAACCCCGATAAATCAAGAAAAGAGTATTTTTACCTTGGCGCCGGTACTATCTCAGAAGCTTTAAGGGACACAGGGAAGGGATAAACAAATCACAAGGAAGTCTGAAAAAAGTGGCAACAGAAAACTCCTGGAAACTAGCTGCAAAAGAAGACAATGCGGAGGGCGAAAAGAAATGAACAGAACGGTATAAATAGAGTTTTGTGGGAAGATTGAAGGGCAACAGCCGCATGGGATACTGGGAACTTAAAAGGCAACATTCAAAGTAATGATTATTGCCTTTAAGACCCTTGAACACACCATTCCGTTGAACGATGGACACATGGCAAAGAGTGCTGCCTCAACCCTTTTTAGAAATTTAAAGAGTCATATTTCAGGCGACAAAAATTTCCAAGAGAATCGCTAATTAACCATCAAGGCCGCTAAACTTGGGCTCAAGGAACAGTGACCTTGAGGGGGCATTTTGGAGCCACCAAGTCGTAAAAGTCAGTGAGGGTCAAAGGTCTACAAAGGTCAATGGGTATAGGGTCGTGGAAACAGGCCTTAAGCGCCTCACCCAACCTAACAACCTAGCGACCTAACAACCAGAAGACCTGGAGAACTGATTTAGTGACATGGGGACGGATATCTACTCCAACACTCCTACGGTCTAGGGTGTCTGGGCGCCAAGACAGCGAGCTAGTAACACGCCGCCATAGAGCCACGACCTAGTAAGCTAGGCAACTGGATAACAGTATTGGAACCTACGTGGGAAATCTTATCATTTACGGCTGATGGGACACCAGCATTAAATACCAAACGGTGATTACCTGTCCTATGCATGGCTTAAATAGCCATTAGTCAAAAAGTAGAGGATTAACCCTTGCCGATTGGACACTTGCATCATCCTTGTGGGTCCGGCATTAAGCACATACAATCATTATCCACATATAAATAAACAAATGTACCCTATAAATAGAGGCAAACAGAAGTGAGAAGGGGTAACATCTTTATAACATGGAATGATGTAGCCACACCCTTTGAATCATCTAGGTAAGAAAATGACAAACCCATTATAGGTTAAGCGACAAATCAAAATTACATATATAGATTATAGGACTTTTAAGGCAAAGAACAGAGCCCCAACGCTTGTTCATATGACACACAATGAAGCCTTTACATTTAGGTTATCAACAATATATAATTAGTACATAGAGGCCAAACAAAACATAAAATAGCTAAAGTAAATTGAGATTTTTACTCTAGGTCACGGAGATAAAAACATGTTCTACTTGGGAGACCCTTTTGTAGGAAGTAGTTGGCTTTTTAACCCCTATCATGGGGATTAAATGCACCAATGATGTCTAAAATAATAAGCGTTTATTACTAAAAAAATCAACTTGGTAAAAAAAAAATTCAGGGTAAACTAATGTTAAGTTATATCCTTAGATTAACTGTAACATAATAAATGTATGGGAAAAAATTACCAAAAAGGTCGGAAGCATCAATATTTGGAGAATTAATGACATCCATGAAGGAAGGAAAACCTACACACTAAGCAACAATAAAGGATGCTTCTCAGTTGCATGATTTCCGTTTGACCTTCGTCGTATCATTAAAGAATAATCTGCATGGATGTGATGTACGCTTCCACCCATCTATATTATCATTTGCATCATAGTGCAGCATAGCATATAATCCATGCTCCTCAAGCCGGCCATCGAAACCAGGAATAAATTATTGCCTTATTGTTGCCTTGATTCTCAACCCTATAAAATACAAAGGTCAAATAAAAAATGATTAATTTCTCTGGCAACTGGAAAATTTTTCCATTTAAAAATCATATATCATATAATATCATATATCATATATAGCGTATCATATAATATAATATAATAATATAATATATAATATAATACATAATACAAGAGTTTTTTGGTAAAATTACAATTTCACCTGGTGCAATTAGAAAATATTTCCCACCTGAAGCTCTATTTGACACAATTACTTATAATGTCGTACCACACTGGCTGTCACTTTTTATAAAAAAAATTATTACAAATGTAATAGTGAAAGCTTAAACTCATGACCTACATATTAAGAGTAGCTCTTGAGCCATTATGTCAACTCGTTTACTTGTTAACAATTTTCATTTAGATATTACTATTCTGACGTGTTTTCACTTAAAGAAAATATTATTATTAACGACATATATATTTGAAAGCCAATTATATTGACACTACGTTTTTTTATTAATCTCACCAATTTTTCAAATATACTAAAATAGTCAAAATTAAAATGACACGAATGACCATCACATTTTTAATAATTATAAATGCTTTTTCCCCTCATATCATCGTCCCCCTATGTGCACCACAAAAAACCTAATAAATCTATTTTAATTTTTATAATAAAAAGCTATAATCATCGAAAATAAAAATTTCCTTTACTTTATACAAAAATAAATTGTCAGACTATTACCCTAATTAATAAGTCAGTTTTTTTACCATGTCTTAAGTTATTTTGCCTGCAGCATCTCTAAATTCATAAACCTATGAAATTAGATTTATGAAAGACATAACGAGTCAATTTAATTAATATTGTAACTTCGTACGAAAAGTAAAATTGACAAATGCATTCCCAATCCAATTGGATTCCTGAATAAACATGCATGTGAACATTTTTCTTTCTCTTTTATTTGAATATTAATTAACTTCTTCTAATATTAATTAGCACAATTAAGAAAAAGAACATAATTTTGTATTGCTATTTTCAAGTTTATCCTCTTGAGACTCAAGAATTCCTACAAAAATCACACTTTGTTTTCGGCCCTATAATTATGAAATGAATAAATTGTAGAGTGTAAAATATTTATCACTTCTATTATTATCTAATTAAAATCTTTATAGCCGATTTGTCTTGCATTCTACTTAATTTTTTTAACTAACATATTTCCCTCCCTTATCACTTTTTATGGAAATTCTCACATTCTTTTCTTTGATTAGAATTCAATTATACCTAAAATTCCTCACATTCTAAAATCCACAACACAGTCTTGGATTTTTTTATAATTATAATTATTACACATCTAACGATTCGCGTTATAAAATCATGCAATTTTTTAAGGATTATATTTGATATTTGCTAGACTAAAATAACAACATGGTATTATGTATTGGGAATTAAGGTAAATTCCCTTTTTAAGCCCGCAGGACCGTTGTTTAAGGAATTTAGTGAGATAAGGAAAAATAAAAGAACGAAGACAAATTTATGGACTATCAAAGCTTTTCACTATATGATTCAAGTCACTACAACCATATAGAATTTTACTCACCAACCCACAACCTCTAAGTATTATAAGAAAAATACCCAAACTTTACAACATCTAATTTTATACTCTTTGAACAAACCTCAAAGAGTTATAAGAAAAACTCATAAGATGCTAAACTCGTCAATTTTCTTTCAAAGACTTAAGTCACTCTTGTACATAAAAGAAGAAGAAAGTACTTCTATTTATAGGCTTTGTTTATTTGGAAGACAAGACAATTCCTTCTAGGATTTGGATTCATTTTCCTCCAAGAACTCTTATTTTTTCCTTTTTCCTTTCCTTTTCAACTTTAGATTATTTTAGGCAACATACCCAACAATCTCCACCTTGCCAATATAAGCCAAAATCTCCATCTTTCTTTTTGCAGTCTTGTACACAATACTTGAGAAATTACCAAGTAAGTTTTTGACACTTTGACAGTCCCATACTCTACCACATGAGTATAACCACTTAGAATTAACTACAAATTTCAAGCATTTCATCAGCTCAATGTCGAAATAAATTTGCTGAACTTTGTAATGCAGCTCTCTTGTTGATTTTCTAGAGAGCTCATCAGACATCGATATTACTACAACCACTCACATTGCATCACTATCAATCAATGCCCGTGTGTAAGTATAATCGCTAGAAGTAACAGACATCCTTTTCCATGGCACCTAGCGACACGCCATGAGGATGTACCCACTTACTTTATAGATATCTCTACCGCCCTCACACCAAGAGAGTCAGATTGTCCAATTCTGAACAGTAGCCGAACCTACTCCACCTGGACAATATTTTCTCACGTGACCAATCAGTCTACAACACCAAGTTGTAACAACCACCACTTCCCAGACGATCCCATTGAGAATTTTTGTATCTACACAAATTTGCAAACAACTAAACCATTTTTCTAGGTGCAATAAATTTGAAGAACCTCTTACCGGATACACCTCTCCAAATTGACTCCACAGTTCGTTCACAGCAAATACTCGATGAATATTTACAAGAACATTTCTGACTAGATTGAGACACATCCTGCGTCCAGTCTTTAAATCTAAATCTTCCCAATCACTATCGCTCATACTGGCTCCAACAACTTTGATAGAATACGGGGACGATTTTCCTTTAAAAGTGTTAAATCGCCCAACTAAAATCAAGAAATTCCAGGCTTGTTCTAGGCTTCTAGTCACAAGTCAAACTTGATTCTTATCACTTTGTACGCCATATTTTTCTTCTGCTCCACCTCAAACAAAACCTAACGGTCTGATACTACTGTTGGGAATTAAGGTAAATTCCCTTATTACGCCCGCAGGACCATTATTTAAGGAATTTAGTGAGACAAGGAAAAATAAAAGAACGAAGACAAATTTACGAACTATCAAAGCTTTTCACTATATGATTTAAGTCGCTATAACTATATAGAATTTTACTCACCAACCCACAACCTCTAATTATTACAAGAAAAATACACAAGCTTTACAACATCTAATTTTCTACTCTTTGAGCAAACCTCAAAGAGTTACAAAAAAAACTCACAAGATGCTAAACTCACCAATTTTTCTTTCAAAGACTCAAGTCACTCTTGTACATAAAAGAAAAAGAAGAAACCTCTATTTATAAGCTTTGTTTACTTGAAAGACAAGACAATTCATTTTAGGATTTGGATTCCTTTTCCTCCAAGAACTCTTCTTTTTTCCTTTTTCCTTTCCTTTTCAACTTTAAATTATTTTTGGCAACATACCAAACATTATGGCAATATGTACAAAATAAAACGAAGTATCACCCAGTTTAAAATGGATGTGAGGAAAAGAGGTATTATCCAGTTAAAATGATATGTCAAGAGGGTACTTTCTTATGGGTTAAAAATTTTTATATGAACGGGTTTCGAGTGAATATGTATTAATTATAATTATTAATACGGATTTTTTTATAATTATAACTGTTACACCTCTAACGATTGTCATTATAAAATATGCTATTTTTTTAAGGATTATATTTGTTATTTTGCTAGACTAAAATAACATAGTATTATGGGTATTTGCACAAAATAAAACAAAGTACCGCCCAATTAAAATTGTATGTGAGGAAATGAGGTATTATCTAGTTAAAATTGTATGCCAGAAGGTTATTTTCTTATGGGTATGAAAATTTTTATATAAACGGACATTGAGTGAATACGAGTATGTAACTAACATATTTCCCTCCCTTATCCCTTTCTATGGAAATCCTCAAATTCTTTTCTTTGGTTAGAACTCAATGCTATCTAAAATTCCTCACATTTTAAAATCCACAACACAATCTTGGATTTTTTTATACTTATAATTATTACGCATCTAACGATTCTCATTATAAAATCATGCTATTTTTGTAAGGATTATATTTGTTATTTGCTAGACTAAAATAGCAACGCGGTATTATGAATATTTGTATAAAATAAAACGAAGCATCACCCGTTTAAAAAATTATATGTGAGGAAACGAGGTATTATGCAGTTAAAATAGTATGCTGGGATTGTACTTTCTTATGGGCGTGAAAATTTTTATATGAATGAGTATCCAACGAATACGTATTAATTATAATTATTAATGTAGATTTTTTTTATTATTACAATTATTACGCCTCTAACGATTGTCATTATAAAATATACTATTTTTTTAAGGATAATATTTGTTATTTTCTAGACTAAAATACCAACATAGTATTCTGGGTATTTGTACAAAATAAAATGAAGTATCACCGGTTAAAATAGTATGTCAGGAGGACGCTTTTTTATGGGGCATGAAAATTTGTATGTCAGCAGTTATGGAGTGAATACAGGTATATGTTTGCCCGATATATATTATTAGACTGTTAATTAATAATATTACATAAGTTAGATGATATAAACGTAAAATAAAGTAAAGCATTAATCGAGTATATAAACATGTAACTATTATTATATTTTTTCTACAGAGGATGAAAATAACTTTTTTTTTTTTGTTCTTTTTTTCCATAGATGTAAAGCCTATAAAATATCGATTGAATTCATGTTGTTATTTCATTTGATTTAATTATTGCTGTAACCATTCATTGTTTTTTGCAAGTTATGTAATGATTCTTTTTTAATATGAAACATTGGGAATTTACCTCCTTGTACAACGCACGGGTTGAATACTAATTGATTCTTAATCAGTCCTGAATACATACATCAATATTTTAATTTGACAAAGATAACAATAAATTTTAGCTAAAACTTTCTGAACAGAGAGACATAAATTCCACAAAAAGACAATGAACTACACAAAAAAATTACTACCTCTATCCCGATTATTTGTTCTGATTTTCTTTTTTATGATGCCTCACGTATATAGTCTCTTTTTATATTAAAAAGTCTAACTTGCATTTTTTTACAAATCTATTAATATTTAATATTTTAATTATAACTATCAATTTTGAATTTTACTGGTAAAAATGGTACATCAGGAAGGCACTTTCTTATGAGTATAAAAATTTTTATCTGAATGGTATTGAGGGAATGCAGGTATGTACACACATGATACGTATTATTATATTGTTAACTAATAATATTAAATAAGTTAGATGATTTAAAAGATCGGAAAATAGGTAAAGCATTACTCGAGCATATAAACGGGCAACTATTAATATATTATTAATAAAATATTAATTTAATTTGTGAAATATTAAATCAAAACTATATATTTATTGACTTTGTTATGCAAATTTAATGGCACGTATTTGTTCTATATTTTATTATTTATTATTATTGTTTTTTTGGATTAGTCTCTACGTACAACGCATGAGTGAGAGGCTAGACTCATAGTTGTAATAGTTGATTGCGATCTGATTATTTAACTGCAATTATTACAACTTTATATAGGTTAGACGTGTAAATTTACACAACGTGTTTGGAGGAAACTAAAATTATAGACTCAAGTATTTTACTACAAATATCCCATGGTGATTTGTAATTCACATATGAATTTGTAATTTTATACAATACAGCTAGTATATTGTACTTTATTTATGACATAATGTCCACACTAACACGTCAATTTTGATATGAATGTATACTATAACTCTACACGTGCAAACCATGGGTGTAAAAAATCTAGTTTTATTTTAATACACGTGTCATTATAACATGCCTAGAATAAGTTTGAAAAGTCATACTTCGCTGACGCGCTCGTCTAGTCAATATCAAATTTAAAAATTTAATTATTTTGAAATAAAATAAATTCCCAAGAATACTTAAGGTCAATATATTGAATCTAAATTCAAATTAAGCCAATTTAAAACCAAAGACAATTTTAAAAATTAAAGTTCTATTTGTTATATTTAATAATGAGAATCGCATATCAATAATTGCCATAATTAAACTCCCACCAACTAATAATTCTTCTGAGCAATTCGAATTTTATTTCTACTTAAATTGATTAAGTGAATTTAATATTTAACCTTACTAACATAACTTAATTGGCCAATTCCCCAATCCAAATGACATTAATCCAATCTATCAATTGTTCATTTAACTCAAGTGGCGCCAACTTATATTCTTTCACACATAGCCCAAATTAAACCCGACAATTCAAAATACATTACCCTATTTGGTAGCCTCATAGTCAACCCTTTACCCTTTTGAAGCCCTATGCAAAAATTGAACACCTATTTATCCTCCCCCAACCCACTCATATTCGCCATACTAAGATCCAGCAGCCCAGGTAATTTTCTCTTCCTCTCACCAACATTTCTCTCCCTCTCCATTTGCTTCTCTCTCCTAACCATTCTCCACTTTGTATTTGCAAATCAAATACAAGATTTGATTCTTTTAATAAAACCCCTTAGTATTGATGGGGTCTTGGAAAATATCTTGCATTTGAAATAAATTGTAAATATACCTTTTTGTATTGCAAGAATACCCTAAACAATTTTAATTAAATTTATTTTTCATTAAATTTAATAATAATAAAAAATTATTATTATTATTATTATTACTACTACTACTATTACTACTACTACTATTATTACCACCGCCACGATGCAGTCACAATGCCACCACGTAAACTCGCAAACACCAAAATTTGGCTGCCACCATCCACCACTATCGCCGCGGCCACAGTAAGTTAACAGAAAAATAAAGAAAAATCACATATTTATCAGAAAACATGTTACCAAAAATCTTGAAAATCATGTTACTGAAAATCTTTCAAAAAACCATGTTAACAATATTTTTATCAAAAAAATCATATTAACACATTCTTACAGGTTAACAAAAATTTTCATTGGAAAATAATGATAACAAAAGGAAATAATGTAAGGATGGGTAACAACAAATTAAAAAAATATATTAACAATTCCCAAAACTATTTGAACAGAGTAACAATCAAGGAAAATATGATGGCAGTCACAAAAAAAAAGAGAAAAATATACATTGTTGACATTATCCAAAATAATACATTGTTACCAATGATATTTCATAGTAACAAAAACTCTTTGACAACAATCTATTATAAAAAATTATTACTATCGAAATTCATGGTAACGGCTATTGAAATTCATGGTATCAAGTACCAAAAAGAAAATATATATTATATCTTAACGCAGAAACAAAAGTATATAAAATTGTGTCAATATGGCAACAAAAACACCCAAAAGCTGACACGAAAATATGGTATCATGTTTATAAGAAATAAAGGGAAAAAACTGAAACTTAAAATCAAATGATAACAAGAAAAGAAAAAAAAAAATGTACAATTGAATAGACCACCAGAAATAGCAGTTCCAACTGTAGGAAACAACTCTTCGCTGTTCCAGCAGAAACAACAGCAATCGCTGCTGTGCTGGAACAACAGCTGCTGTTGCTGTTTCCATTGGACTACTGTTCACAACATCATACAGGGGGCCTTCGATCTGATGTTGCGAACAGCAGTAGTGCTGCTGATCTGTTAGCAATAATAGTGGTAGCAGGATGCGGGGGCCTGAGGACGTGGTGGTTGCAGTCTAGGTTGGGAATTGTGAGATATATGCAATTAGGGTTTTAGATATGTGTGTGTGTGTGTGTGTGTGTGTGTGTGTGTATATAAGATTTTATTGAATAGATAAATATGGAAAATAAAAAATGATAGAAATATTTTTATTATTAATATTAATTTAACATAATAAAAAATAAAATAAAAGAGGTGTATCTTTACAAGTTAGAACAGTAAATTTACAAATAATTTTGAATTATAGGTATAATTGAGACCCTTATCTTACAATAGGCAATTTATCTAATTTCCTCTACAAGATTTCACTTAACAAGTGGTAGCCAAGCCTAACAACAAACTCAAGAGTACATCAAGAAGAAACATCTGGTAACAGTGGCAGCGCATGCGGGGCCTGAGGACGTGGTGGTTGTTGTCTAGGTTGGAAATTGTGAGATATATGTAATTAGGGTTTTGGATATGTGTGTTTGTGTGTGTAAGATTTTACTGAATACATAAATATGGAAGCTAAAAAATGATAAAAATATTTTTATTATAAATAAATTTATAATTAAGATTAATTTAACATAATAAAAAAATAAAATAAATGAGGTGTATTTTTACAATTTAGAAGAGTAAATTTAGAAATAATTCTGAATTATAGGTATAGTTGAGACCCTTATCTTAAAATAGGTAATTTATCTAATTTCCTCTACAAGATTTCACTCAACAAGTGGTAGTCAAGCCTAACAACAAACTCAAGAGTACATCAAGAAGAAACATCTGGTAACTCTTACCAAAGTTTCTCTCACTCAGTACCCAGAACTAATACATCCATCTCTTGCATCAAATTTATCCTCATAGCAAAAACCATCTTCTTGTCTTCTCACAAGTATTTTAAATGCATATAAAAGCACTACTGAATTCATAGCATCACACACAACATTTGTATACATATGCACTCTCACTCGACAAAAACAAAATTACGAAAGAAAAGAAAGAGCATTTTGAAGCCAACACCCAACTGGGTTTCCTCAAAACTCAACCTCAAGCAATAAATCTTACACCATTAACTTTCCCACGCAGTGTAGAACAAAACTTTCACCATTCATTCATATAGTTACCTACATGGGGAGAGTTCATTGAGGATATTGTTTTTCCCAATTTTTGGATGTCGAAACCTCATTTTCTGGTTGGAAAATTTCCCCAAAATTTAGATCGGAAGAGCGTCGTCTCTTCTTCTCTTTATTTCTATTTGTATGCTTGGGTATTGAGGGAATTGAGTTGAAAATTTAATAAGTTAGGATATTTATTTTGGTAGCTCTCACATTTCCCGGCAATATTAGTTGGTTCCCAACGTTTCAACTCCTTTTAACTTGGTCCCTTATGTTCTGGTTTTTATCAAAGGGTTATAAAGTTCTAATTTGAAATATTTCAGTTCCCTGACCTTCAGAGTTAGCCCTTCCAGTCCCATTCATTCCACGCTGTAATAATTCAGCCCACATAATTTTTGAGCTTAGTATTTTCCATCCCCGAACTAATTAAATCCTTTTCACCCCTAATCTTAGTTCTTTCCCCAATTTAACCTTCAAAATCATTTCCACACTTTTAATATTTCATTTTAGCCTCCAAAGTTTTAATTTATTTATTTAACTTTAATTTTCAAATCCTAAATTTAGTTAATTTCATTTATTGACTAGGCAGAACGGTCAGACACTTAAGAAACTAGTTTCAAGATTCAATGCTCAACTCAAGAAAACCAAGAGGTAGACTCTTTAATCAAAAAACTTTTTAAGATTGTGCAATATTAATTGATTTGTGTTGTGAATGTTATATATAGATATATGATAATAAGAATTTATCACCTTTAGTTATCAATCCAATATTGAAAATCATAGTCTCATATCCTTAAGTAGATGAATTCTCATACCTAATCTACGTAGAGCTAATATGTTCTTAGGAACCATCTTCCTATTACTAGTGTACACATCATCAAAGAAAGTACATCCACTAGCTTATCTAGTCGATCAATTTCTTTTGTAGTTTCTTGAAGTCCTTCAAGATCTACACTGCTCCTACTGTTTCTTAGAATAAATAATTTCTCTAAGAATAAAAGATGAGATGATATTCATCTCAAATGTGGAACATAAGTCGTGTCCAACAATTCTTGAAGGATAATTCACAAAGAAATATTTTATTACACTTTCTAAAAGTTTTATTTCCCAAACAATTTCGAGTTTTATCAATCAACTTAGAAGAAATATGTTCTAGTGTGTAACAGGCAATCTCTATTGCATATCCAAAACAATTTTGAAAGAACTGTTTGGCATATTAAGTTGTAACATATCTAAATATAAAACTTCCCTTTAAATACACTATTATAGAATGGCGACCAATTATATCCAAAGAGCTTTCCCTTTCCTACTTGAACCTTTTGAACATTTCAAAACTTTTATGCATAAACTTGATCAAGTATATGAATTCATATCTAACATGGTCATCATTGAAGTTGACAAAGTAAGAAAGGCTATACCTGACATTTGTAGACTTTTATCCAAATGCATCAATATGGATTAGTACTTATGTGTCTTCAATGTTAAAAGTAGACTTTTGTCCCAATCCATCAATATGGATTATGATTTATTTGTTTTTAATGTCAGAACTAGATATAATCTAGATTATCATTTATACCTCTTGTCTTCTATTCTAATGGTAGACCTTTTAGGATTTAGAATCCATATATTATCTATCTTATTTCTATAGTGGATACAATGTCCAAACACGAGATAGATATAATGTTCTTTACAAGAACTAGATGATTATATCAATATTCTAATCCCAAAACAGAACAAAAAGGTAACGGTAGACAATAGGTTTTACATGTAGCAACTATTGTTTCATTTTCTACTATAGAGGAATTTTTCTTTCTGTAGTGATCTATTCTATTTCAGCCTCTTTCGAAAAGTATGGACCAATATCCAATATATGCCTTACAGTTCTCATTCCAATGTTCTTTGTTTCTACAAAGATGATTCAATTTTGGATATAAGTCTCTATGCACTTTAACTGTATTATTGACCATATGGAATCCTTTTAAAAGTACTGTCAACACTATCTTTCAGTATCCTTAAAGGTTTAAATAGTCAATACTTGCCCTTTCATCACATTGATAATAAGTTCAACAGTTTTAGCATATCAAATAGACTCATTCCATTCAAATTGACCAAAGGCACAATTAAGGTAATTTTATATACTTAACCTTTCATGATGAATTTGCCAATATCCTGATTTTAAGTCAAATTTCAAAAATACCTGAGCCTTGTTAAGCCCTACGAGGAGGCCCTTTTCGTTAGGAATTGGATATCTAATTAACCTTAATGCTTTATTTAGAGGTTTGTAATTAATGACTAACCTAGGTATTCCCCCTTTCCTTTTCTACTTCATTGTTGATATAAAATGTTGTGCAACTCCATGGGCTTAAATTGGGTCATATAATCCCCTTCTCTAATAGAGACTTAATCTCCAATTTACAACATTCCGGCATTTCTTTGTTGATCCGTGTTGGCCTGGCCTTTGTGGGGATATTTATCTAATCAAATCCTGCTTCAAATGGAAGCGAAACATGTTTCTTTCTCTACCAAAATGCATTAGGAATCTTAGTTGTACTCCTGCAACTATTGGAAGAATAATCGGGGCTATTAAATTGTCCTTTAAAGAAAGATTAGGGCGATATCTCTACTTAAGCATCTTGTACTTCAAATAATACGAAAACATATCTAAGGCCCACAGATCATTTGGTTTTACGCTTCTAGCCATTAGGAAAATACCCATGGCTATTTCTTTGTCCATCAAAGATAGAATTGGGTCATATCTCTTTTAACGAATCATTCCGTAGGCAGTTACAGATCTTCTACTTCGAATAGCATGAAAACATATCTAAGGTTGCGAATCATTCTGTTGTACTCATCCTGCTATTCAAAAAGTACGAGAGGCAATTAAATTATCTTTTAAAGAAAGATCAGGGTCATATCTCTTTATACGAATCATTCCATGGATGGCTCAGCATTTTGTACTTCGAATAGAACGAAAACATATCTAAGGCCATGAATCATTCTGCTGTACTCTTCTAGCCATTAGAAAAATACCCAAGGCTATTTGTTTGTCCTTTAAAGATAGAATGGGGCAATATCTCTTCTAATGATTCATTCTATGGATAGTTATGGATCTTGTACTTCAAATAGCATTAAAACATATCTAACGTCATGAATCACTCCGTTGTGCTCTTCTAGCCATTTAGTAAAATACCTGGGGTATTTACTTGTGTTCTTTAAATAAAGAATGGGGTCATATCTATTTAACGAATTATTCTATTGATAGTAAAGTGTTTTGTATTCGAAAAGACCAAAAACATATCTAAGGGTGCAAATCATTCCATTGTACTATTCTAGCTATTAGAAAATACGCAGGGTATTTCCTTGTCCTTTAAAGATAGAACATGGCCATATCTCTTTAAATGAATTATTCCATGGATGTTAAGTGTCTTGTACTTCGAATAGTATGACAACATATCTAAGGCCACAAATCATTCCATTGTACTCCTCCAGCCATTAGCGAAATACTCAGTGCTATTTCCTTGTCCCTTAAAGATAGATCGCGGCTATATATATAGTTTGTCGTAACTTGTGCGCCACATCTTCTTCTCCTATAAAAGGGTGGCTTCTTGTACAATTTTATATATAGTTGAATACGCAAATACATCTATGATTTCTACGACTCTAAATAATTAACAGTCTTAAATTTGGACAAATGTCAATGTGTATTTCAAGGCTTTCACTGTATATGAATTTAGACATGCTACTCTATTCATCCCCAGTCACTATCCGTGATAAAGAATTTATAGGATTTTCTTTTTATTAATCCTCCATAAAAAAAGCAAGAAAGAGATGAAGAAATATCAAAAACTAATAAATAAGGCAAAATCCAGGCGGAAAAGCAAGTAGTAATCTCATAAGTATGACATTATAGAACTTTGAGATGGATAAATTTTTCTCAATCAAATTAATCATTACAAAAATCTAAACAAAGTCAGCAACTTTTCTCAAAGTAAGAACAATAATATCTTTCATTTAATTTAATTAATTATAAGCATATTTCTATAAATAAGAACATATACATTCTTCCATAATTGTTGTTTTCTTCCTCAAATCTAGAACAATAATTGTTGATGGCTTCTTGTTGTTTAAATATCTTCTTTCTTCGCGAATCACAATGTTTACGCTAACAGAGTTTCCAGGTATAAGATCATTTTCTTTTGACAAATAGAACAAATATTACCAGCACTTTTGGAGTAAGGCTAAACACACTTTTATGGCATTGTAGCATCTGAACTACATTAGGCATTGAAGGCCCCAAATTTGGCTCTTTATGCAAGCAGCACACAGTGACTAGTACTAGTTTCTTAACTTCCTCACTTGTGACCCGTCCACTCAATCTTGGATCCACCAGCTCCAAGTACCCCGTCCTCTTGTGCATTTCCAACACATAATGGGGGAAATAAAATCAGTCATCTACCAATGATGAATTGCTATCACCCCTGTTGCTCTTAGTTCCCAAACCTGTACTTCTTGGAAGAAAAAGTGGGGAATTCTTGTCGCCCCTTAAAATTTCTAGCAATACCATTCTGAAACTGTAAACATCCATCGTATCCAATATAGCAGTGTTTGTTAGCCACTCTAGTGCTATATACCTTAGGTGCCTGTCAAAGTAGTGAAGAAACTAAACTGGTCACGGTTGAGCAACTTTTCAAGCCCAAAATCTGAGACTTCCACATAATTTGTTATCTAACAGGATATTATCTGGCTTCACATCACAGTGGATGATCTCAAGTTGGGATCTAGTCTACAAGTATTCTAACCCTCAGGTAGTTTCAACTGATAACACATACAATATTTGGAGGGGAAAAACATTGACTTCTTTTGTCTAGTCTAGTCTATTAACATGATACATAATGTCTAGTCTCATCTATTACATATCTTAGTACTTAAATTTTCATTCAGTTTTCTTAAAACTTGGGTCCTTAGCCTCTTAAGTCTCAATTTAATTTAATGAAACTGGAGTCCTCAACCTTAAACCACTAAAAATGTCAATGTTTCAAAACAGTATACTTGGAACACCAATCTTCAAATTTAGTTAATGGTCAAGAACACCAACTTTTGCATCCTTTTTCACTTCTATCTACAACATTTAAATTTGGACCAACAACCCTAACTTTGGGTTAGTAAGTGCAAATTAAACCCAACCCAACCCAACTCAACTCAATTAAAATACTTTATTTAAAAACCAACTCAAACAAATACAATGGAAAAACCTAACGCAATGATTAAGCAAGGTTTGCAGGGTCTTTACCCAACTCTAATGTCATAATTGACATAAAAATTTAAAAAAAATAAAAGAAGTTATTTTATACATGAACAGAATAAGCTAGTATTAAATTCATTTGTAACTCTGTTCACCACTTTGGTACAACAAAAATAGTACAAATTTTATACTACCTTCTATGTTTACCTATTTTATACTTTTAACAATCAACTTAACTCCCAAATAATTCCCTATCTCTCTCTTTCTATTGAGTAGGGTAGGGTTAGGTTTTTTCCGGTGTTTTGTATTGGTGTCTTCCGTTAGCGTCAGCTAAGGGTCGAACAGCAACCTGAGTCTTTTTCATGAGTGTTTTTTAGAGTTTATAGTGATGGATTCTGAGGAGATCTCTAGGTTATGTAATAAGCTGTAGTTGGGTGACAAAGCCACACCTATGATTGTAATCGATTCACAGACTTCCTATGAGGATTCTCTTCACATACAGCTTGCATGGTAGTTGGACGCAAGGTTTTGGGTAGTAGAGTAGCAAATAAGGAGGGATTGGATTTAGTGATGCAAATGATTTGGAAGACAGAAAAATCATTCTTTGTGGAGGCGAGAGAGGAAGAAACAACCATTTTCTCTTCTTTTTTGAATCGTAGTTTTATCAAGAAGTTCCTTGATTGTTTAATAAACAAACTTCCTCTTTGATTCTAGCTTGGGGATGGGGGAGTTTGATTGCATGAAGTTCAATACAGTAGATTTTTCGATTCATGTAATCAACCTCGCATCTATACTTATGCCAGAGAGTTGTCTGATGATCATTGGTAAGCAGCTAGGACACTAACTAGTAGTTGATTTGGAGGGCAATGTTCCGAGAGTCAGAGCTTGTATCGAAATGGGCAAACACCTTTGTATGGAGTTGAAGTTTATTTAGGGGTTCGGATCATGGTCTTAATGCAATATGAAAAACTCCCAGATTTTTGTTTTTCTTGCGGACTTGTTGGACATCCGTTTCAGTCAACTAATTCTGGGAGGCTGTCTAACAAGAGACCAGATAGTGAACATCAAGAAGAAAACAGGACAAGCCAAAAGGGCTAGACTTTTGGGGATGGATTGGGGTCAGTGTAAAGATGCGCTAGGGAGGCAGGAGATGGAGGTTATGAAGGCGTTGTTAAGGGAGAATGAGATGTGGGTTTATTCCAATTGGTGGCTAAAGGAAAAGAGGGAGAAGGGTTAGGAATGAACAAATAGTGGGGGACATGCCTATATAGATCAGTTCTATCAGTGAGAAGTTAGAGCAGGAAAAGAGGAAGACTATAGGGATAAAGAAAAAAGCGACCAATGAGGAGAGGATTAACATTGAAAAGGGAGGATTAATGTACAAAACAACTAATATTCTATTAGCTTATTCTCCCAAATAGAAACTGGTGGGACAAGGGGCTGGGGTCAGCAAGTTAGCAACGGTTAAGAGGAAACTGGGGATAGAGGTGGAACTTGACAGTAGAAATTCAAAGAAGATGAAGGGTGATGGGATTTCAAATGAGGATATGGTGGATTATAATGAAGAATTGGCAAGCTCTGTGAGACAGCTACCGAAAACAAAGAGTTGTTTATGTTGGAACGTATGGGACTTGGGGAATCCCCATCCAATAACAGAGGTGCAAAGGTTGGTTCGACGATTTTCCCCCAGTTTAGTGTTTCTATCTGAGACTAAATTGTACGTAGAGTTAGAGTAGACGTTGTGAAAACAAGATTAGGTTTCCAAAACAATTCTGTAGTAGGGACTGAAGGATGTAGTGGTAGTTTGATGTTACTTTCGGACGACTCATAGGGGTGGAGCTCAAATCCTACTCATTTGGTCATATTGATGCTTTTGTCATTTCTTAAATGGTCTACAAAAAAATAATAATAAGGAAAACATTGAAGAAAATTCGCCAATACTGAACAAATTCGAAAAACAATCCGATAGTGTGAGATAAAGGGGACACGGTTCACTGATTTACAATAAATTTTTTTCAATAATAATCTATTAAAATTTTATAACTTTTTGAAAGTTCGAGACCCATAAGCTAAGACCCTATTATGCATAACCCTTCTTTAAGTAATTTAATATAGGTATACATCCTTAATTGTTTTATTCCCAAAGTCACATTTTTAATAGCCCTTAAACTATAATATTTGATCGTTTACATGTGTGCAAAAAAAAAACAATATAGTTGCTACCCATAATATGATATCTTCATTAATAAAAATAAAAAATGGTCTAAAACTAAGGAAAATATAGAAGAAAATTTGCAAACACTGGAACCAATCCGAAAAATTATCTAACGGGGTGAGACAAAGACAAATACAGTTCCCTGGTTCACAAGAAATTTTTCTCAATAATGATCTATTAAAATTTTAAACTTTTTGGAAGTTTAAGGCCCATGAGTTAAGGCCCTATTGTGTATAACCCTTCTTCAAGTAATTTAATATAGGAATACATTATTAATTCTTTTCACTAAATAACTAATGTGATTCTCTTTCTCTTCCCAAAGTCACATTTTCAATGGCTCGTAAAAAAGGAATAAAATTTCAACCATTTTTAAATGGTAAAGAAAAAAAAATTATAAAATCTAATACTCTTGTTTCATAATATTTTAGGTAAAAATTAATATATTTCAATTATTCAATTAAAATTGGTCCGATCACCTTGAACCGTTAGCTTTTCTAGTTCAATGACTCGTCTGATTTTCTAAACATTTGCAAATACTGAAATCAATTTGAAAAACAATCCGATAGTGTGAGATAAAGACAGATGAGGTTCAAAATAAATTTTTTCCCAATAATGATCTATTAAAATTTTAATTTTTTTGAAAGTTTAAGGTCTACAAGTTAAGACCCTATTATGCATAACTCTTCTCCAAATAGCTTGATATGGGCATATATCCTCAGTCATTTTCATCAAATAATCAATGTGGGATTCCCTTTCTATTCCCAAACTCTCATTTTCAATTGTTTTAAAAAAAATAAAATTTTAATTTTTTTTTAAACGGTAAAGATAAAAAAATTATAAAGTTAAATATTTTTTTTCCACATTATTTCAGATAAAAATTAATTTATTTCAATTATTTAATTAAAATTGGTCCGATGACCTTGGAACAGTTAGCTTTACCGGTTGGATTTTCTTAACATTCGTAAATACTAAAATCGATCCAAAAAACCATATGACAGGATAAGATAAAGACGGATATAGTTCACGCTTTTTCTCTATAATGATCCATCAAAATTTTGAACTTTTAAGAAGTTTAAGGTCGATAGGCTTAGGCTTTATTATGTATAAGCCTTCTCTAAATAGCTTAATATAGGCATACATACTCAAAATTTTTCACTAAATAATCAATGTGGGATTCTTTTTTATGTCTAAAGTCATATTTTTTATTGTTCTTAAAAAAGAAATAAAATTTCAACATTTTTCTAAACAGTAAAAAAAATATAAAATCGAATATTCTTTTTCGACATTATTTTAGAAAAAATTAATTTATTTCAATTATTTAATTAAAATTGGTTCGATAACTTTAAACTGTTAGCTTTTCCTGTTTGATGACCGGTCTGACTTTTTGAACATTTACGAACGCTGAAATAAATCTGGAAAATAATCTGATGGTGTGAGATGAAGACGAATACAGTTCACTAGTTCACAATAAATTTTTTTCAATAATGATCTATTAAAATTTTAAATTTTTTGGAAACTCAAAGCCCGTAAGCTAAGGTCCTATTATGACCTCTTCTCCAAGTAGCTTAATATAGGTGCTCATCCTCAATTCTTTTCACTA
This sequence comes from Nyctanthes arbor-tristis, assembly GCA_963692815.1. NCBI lineage: Eukaryota > Viridiplantae > Streptophyta > Magnoliopsida > Lamiales > Oleaceae > Nyctanthes > Nyctanthes arbor-tristis. The sequence goes on from CAVNYN010281593.1 coordinate 28,577, forward strand.
ATAACCATTGTTGGATTCTGTTCTATATCCAAAGTCGTATTTTCAATAGCTCTTAAAATATGAGTAAAATTTTAACACTATTTTAGGTAAAAATAAATTTTTTTAATTATTTAATTAAAATAGGAGGTCTAATCACCTTGTATTCTTAGTTTTTTTGATTCAATGACAGGTCTGACTTTGGCGAATATTAGAACCAATTCAGAAGTTATCCGACGGTGTGAGATAAATTGAAATAAAACATTAAAGAAAATTGTTTGAAGATAAAATTGCTTTAGATAAACAATAGAAAGTTTAAAATGTATAGTGAGATATATTTGAAAAAGTTCTTAGATAAAATGAGTTTTATTAGAGGAAAAAGGAAAATGTGGATAAAGAAAGAGATATGTCTTTAGATAAAATGAAATCTGATTTGGTAATTGGAATTGAAACTTGAGAAATATAGTGATAATATAAAAAAGGGAAATGAAAAAGGGGGGGCATGAAAGATGAAATGGAATTTATAAATTGGTAATAAATTAAAAAGTTAAATTAAATAAAAATAAGAGCCAAGATTAGTAGATTAAACCAATGACCAGATGAGATATCTCGATTTATAAAGTGTTTTTGGGCAGAACAAGTGAAATAAAAACTATTCTGCTTTAAAGTATATGTAGATTAGAGAAGCAGAGAGACGTATAATCATCCTTCGTATTCAATGCTGTTGAAATGAACCACGTGTTAGCCACATATTTTTTCGCAAACGACTCAATTGTTTTGCCCGAGCTCAACAAGGCGACGCATAAGAAATTATGAATATTTATCTTATAGCAGTGTGTGCATGCTTCAGGTCAAAAAAATTAATTGTGATAAAACGACAATCACATTCAGTCTCAATACGGCAAAAGAGGATCACCAGGTGGTTATTGAGGTTTTGAGGATTGATTAAGTTCATGGTGGTGCAACATACTCGGTGCTACCATCAGTGGTGGGACAAAATAAGAGAAGAACTTTTGCACATATAAAGAGAGAAGATGTGGAGAAAGCTAAATGGATGGCAAAATGGGCTGCTTTCAGTTGCAAGCAAAGAGATGCCGCTTAAATCTGTCATTAGGAATGGCAATGGGGTAGGTTCGGGGCAGGTATGCCTTCCCCCGTCCCCGCCCCGTTAAGAAATCCCCCGCCCTGTACCCGATTCAATCGGGTACGGGGCGGGTTCGTGGTGGGTACCAAAAAAATACCTGTTACTCGCCCCGTTAAAAAATAATTAAAAAATATAGAAAAAATAGAATTAAAACTATATGAAAAGTCATCTTAAGTATCATGTCAATTTCATTGGGGCGGGTACTCTCGGGTATCGGGTAATACCCGTCCCATTGCCATTCCTATCTGTCATTCAAGCAATACGCACATGAACTATGAGTCCTTTTAAACTTCCCAATGTGGTGACAGATAATCTTTGGAGCTTGATGTCGAGGTTTTGGTGGGGCATGAGAGGAAAAATGTATCGCGTGGGTAAAATGGAGAAACACTATCTTTCTTAAAGAACTTAGGGGGCTTGGGTTTTCGAGATATGGTTCAATTCAATCGAGCACTTGCTGCAAAACAAATTTGGACGATCATGCAGAACCCATACTCGTTAGTAGCCACATTATTAAAGATGAAATATTTCCCTCAGTGTATTCCTTGAGGCTACTCACAGACCGGGTTCATCTCATATGTTGAAGAGTATGATTTGGGGGAATGGACGTCATCAAGAGGGGAGTACGGTGGACATGGGCTAGAATTGGGCTATTTATTTAAATTAAAGAGTCATCTGTTATTTAATTGATATTTTTACACAACAACATAGGTAAATAATTATAAATAAATATATAGAAACATCTGCCTATTCTAAAACAAATAAGAAAATACCAATTAGACTCTCGTCTAGACAAATAACATTACTTCATTCATAATGAAAAATGCCAATAAGCTTGTTCTTTGTAGCTTTCACACAAAGAAAAATTTCTCAAATTAAATTGGTCTTTAACTTAAATAAATAGCATTACTTTAAAAGGAAAACAAACCTATATATGTGAAGGTCTATATTCCAAACTATCACGTGTTCGAAGCATATTCCATCACGTGATGAAAAAACACGACGCTCTTCCGATCTATTTCCGAAACTACCTTGGCAAGCCAATACACGAGGGGAGAATCCTTTATTATAGAACCGATCAGTTATTTTCAGAAGAGAGATTGCAAGTTAATACAAGGAGTCCCTTGCGAACGTTGTAAACATTAATTAACAATCCTACACTAACAAAATGTAGTTTGCACTAATCATATTGATTTTCAATCTCTTCACTAACAAAACAGTTAACTAATTCAACACCCAGTTCAAGGTACACTACGGAATCAGAGTAATAAGAGAATTCTTATACAAGAATTTGAATTGGATAATCCGTAGTTTATTAGTAAATTTTTTTATGCTTGTGGATAATCCTGAATTCTGGGCACTTTCACAGCGCGGCATCAATGGAGAGCTTATTTTAAAAGCCTGAGCTTCCACCGGAACAGGTGATGCCAATAACACATCCGAAGGAATGACTTTGTTCCTGCTCGAGTGTAGAAGCTGTTCGAGAGATGAATGGCTGGGAACACGAGCAAAAACCTAAGCCGGAAAGCTATGTCTTTCTTGCAAAATTTCCCGAGTAAGTTCTCGTTTGGCATGGCTCTGATGAGGTCCTCCAATTTGCAAGAAATGCTCGAATAGAAACAAGCCCATAAACTTCATGCCGACACATTTCATTGATGGCTCCTCGTTCCTCAAGAAAATCAGCAACTCTTATATCTTACAGGGACGCTCCATCTTGATATCTTTCCTCTTCCCTTGACTAAACAATCAACTAACAGCAAGTATTCTAGAACAGAGGTTCCTGTATAAGCCAAGACCGTAACCTCATTGTTGAGTTGCATAAAATGAGTGCACCAATTTATTCAAGACATGATAACACCGTGTAGACGTTCACCAAGGGGAAGCAGTGTCTTGAGCCCCTATCTCGTGCCTTGGATGTTTTTACTAGGACCGCCATCTGGACAAGGTAAAATAGACATGGCCCTGAACAGACAGACAGATTTTATCCAGTTAGGCAACACTAAGAAACTTGTTCATGCTGCTCTCGAGCAAGATGGTCCTCTTCAATGCGTTGCAACAGCTCTTCGTAGACTTTCAAAGCGTCCGCCGTATACTTCTCCATGGCCTTAAAAAGATGTTGTAGACTTGCCTGAATGCTACCACTTTTGCTAGTTTCACTCTGATACACAGCACGTCCAGCTAATGGCAAACCGCTCTCGTCCCCAGATATTAGAACCATTCTTTTATCTAATGCCTGAATCTGCTTTTGTATCTTCTGGTCTTCTCTCTCAAGGCCCTTAACTTTCCTGTCATCCTTGTTAGCTAACATCCTTCGTCTCATTTCCAACTTATCCCTATCCCACAACTGAAGGACACTAGAGACAAAATCTCGCATCGAATCGACAACTTCTTTCTCAGAAATTCCCTCCAACGATTGAGACCACTGGTAACATATGACAAACACAGGAGGAGCACCAATCCTACCAGGGGAAAAGGGGACTATTCCATCGGGTGTTTCTTCAGGAACATAAAGGATACACTTCAGAAGCCAATTATTTAATGCTCGAACATAACCCTTTTGGGCGCCAACCCAATAAGAAAATCTCAGAGTCCAATTAATAAGATCGTGTTCAAGCTGTCTTGTGGCATCCAGATGAGCATCAGTGAAGTGTTTGCGCAATGCAATGGCATCTAACCGTTTTGCTTCTCCAATTGCTTGATATTGATTGTGATGGCACTCAAGCATGGATCTCCACATCCTTGTTAATCTGGAGCAGAAGAAAGAAGAAATTGAACGAGACAAACTGAAAAACAATAATAGGCAAAAAATTACACGTAAAATGGAGGAAATAATAAATTGATTCAAATAGCACCCAAAGCTAGCTTGCTTATGTCTTGTAAATATATCGTTCTCAATGCTTAATGATGGTCAGTTCCCAATGCTAGATACCAAACCCATTTTAGTTAGGTATCATGGCAACAGACTTGTATTACAGGGCTCATCAACACTGTTACGTAGTTTTCAAAACATTAAATAGGGAGGCAAGGCCCAAAACCATATATCTTCACCATCTGAAAGTTGACAAGCCTTTATTCTTTGAATGTATTACAATTTAAGTACTAGTGTCCAAACCAACAGAGGGAAGGCAACGACTTCATGTGAGCATAAAACCAAAGATTTCTGACTAATGCAACACCATAGTTACATTACATTACATGCTAAATAAAAGAATAAACCGAGCTCTATTTTTTAACAAACTGTTAGCTCTCTTTTCAACAAATCTTGGTTAGATGAAGGCAAAATTTTCCACTACAAACTCTTCTGTTTCTTTACCATAAACCTTATTGCCAAACCCATTCCACCTAAAGCACCTAAGCAATAAAAAGGTGAACAATTATCCCTTCCAATTCAGCGGTGCATGCACATACAGGAACCATTTCCAACTCTTCGACCAACTGAAGGTGCATGATAATATTTTTTACCGCAACATTTGAACCTTCATGCCCAACCATCTATGATGCACAGGGTCTCTACTACAACGGCATGTCCATGGGCAACAGGGGTGTTGTCTTATCAGTCACTAACACTTCGAACACTCTAAAGACATTTACTACATGCAGTTTTCCTTCCCTCGCATTAGTAATATATATTGTTTAACTCAAAAGTGATTTCGACATAATTATTATCTACTCATTAGATTACGAGATTTCACATGCAAGAATCACAACCAGAGGAAGTATTGACTTTTTGAATATAATAAGTACCAAAGTAGAGAATATAATGCATCAAACCAGGTGTAGAGAATCTAAATATAATCTTGCATCCCTTAATAACTATGGAGTTTCCATTCCCAATCTTTCATAGGGAAATGTAGTTCCTTGTGAATGACCCCCAGGCTCCAAGAATTCTACTTCCGAATGGAAGATCAACATTCCCAAGATCAAAATTATGTGCTTCATATCTTGAAAGAGACATTTTAGAGGAAAGTTGGCAGGTGAAACATAATCTTCAATGCACAAAAATGAGCATGATGACATTGAATAAAAGGTTCGGTAGAGGACAAATCATAGGGGTATCAACATATAACTAGATAAATACATGCATCAACTAAGCGTAGAGAACAAATCATAGCGTTGCCAACATATAACTAAATAAATACATGCATCAATCAAGTACATAGAACTGCAAAAGAAAAAAAAACAAAAAAGAGGGAAGAGGGTTGATGATCCGGAGAGAAAGCATAATCCAGAGACTACGCCCAAATTCGGGAGGCAACGTAATAGAGGATAAACAGTTGGGAAAAGTTTATAAGATTCATGTACCCTTGAATGAATTCATTTAGCTGCGGCCACAATTCCTCATCCCTCAAACTGTTTATCTTCACAGATATTTTATCTACAACTTGAATTGCAATTCTGATTTTTGTGGATAGACTCCTAACTAAGGCTCTGGTTGCATCAATTTTTGGAGCCTCCGCACCCCTTTGATCTAAACGCTTCAGTTTGTTTGACTTCCTATCATGAAGGACCCTCATTTTCTCCTCTACCTGAAAAAGCACAAGTATACACAACCAATAAGTATTTATACCTCAACCAGTAAAATTTTAATGATCTAATGTGAAACTGTGAAGAACATAGTTAAACTCTGAACTGCACTCACACAAGTAAAAAAAGAAGTAGATTTCCATAATTGGAGTATGCTCGCTGAATCAAACAAACAAGATAATAGCCTCGACATTTATATTCTGAAGAAGTTATTAAGACAAATAAATCTGACTAAACATGGATATAAAACATCAAATAGCGCCAATGCAATCCCCCTCATCCAAGAGCTTAATTAATGGGATTCACAGGGGTTTCCACGAAATGCAACCCAAACCACTTGCAAAAGAATTCAATAAATGTCAATAGAAAAGATATGGGGTTTGTTGTCTTTGAGCAAGTAGACCTCAGCTACAAAGTCCATTTCAAAAACAGACAAGCATATCTTCTAAGAGCAACTTCATATTCTGCATTAAAGTTGAACCCAAAAGCCCATACCAATTTCTGGATAGATGCAAAGCAACGCAAGATTAGAATCCACTTCAATGTGACCAACCCATATACAAATGTATCAATCAACAGAAATATAATGAACATCCCTGAAGCACTTGGAATGCCAATATAAAAGATTCAGAAACCACTTTGGGGATCATTGTTAGCAGTTATTAGAAAATTTGGATAGAGAACTATCGCATTAAGTCCTCAAGAAATTCTCCCAGAAATTTTTTTTTTGGGGAGGGGGCCCACATACCAATGTGGATGGTACATAAACATAATGGAGCATCTAATTTTTCAGAAAGATTAATAGCAGATGATATTGCATACATACATATATATATATATTAATTAAGAGAACATGGGGCAGCGACAGCAATTCACATTGTACCTTTACTTCTTCATACAATTTCTTCTCCCAAAGGTACAGCTTATGCAAGGTAGAAGATATATTTCTGGAGCCAAAGCCCACAATATGATCGACGTCTAAGTTAGGATCAGCATTTTCATTCTCTGAGCTTTTTGAAGTTTGCGAAGCTACTCCTGGCAACTGCAGTATCTTGGAAGAAACTGCCCAAAAATATCCACAAATCTAATTAATAAAGAGAAACAAAAATGTTAGCAAGTTTCTACTAGGTAAATTAAGAGAGACTTGCGCTTAAATTTCCACCACAGATTACAAGAACTTAAGGACCCCATCAAACAAATAAGTAGTTATCAAACAATCAAATCTTTCAACAGAAAAACCTTGAGAAGATTAGGTGCCGGAAACAGTAAAAGCAACCCATCAAAAATCAAATCTGTATATCAACTGCAGTGATTAAAAATAAAAATCGAATCTTTACCATGGTTTCCACCATGTTTGTGTTTATACGGAAGCTTTCCAACCTCAAGCAATTTAGAAAGCTCAGTTCCAGACTCTGAAGCTCGCTCAAATTGAACCTGAATTTCTTTCACAACCTCTGAATCAATCTTGAAACCACCCCGAGCCTTATATCCAGACCTGTCATCATCATTAACCACCTTCTTATCCACCATATGCACTTCATACTCCACTGGATCACTCTCCATACCAACACTTGGCTTTCCTCTATACCGTAATTCATTGTCATTCAGCACCCTCTCATCCTCCATCTCATTGGCAGGCCCAGATGTTCCTGCTTTTGAATAACTACTCCTTCCACTATCCACGAATTTCTGGTTTCCATGGACTTCCTTCACAACTTCATCATCCTCGTCTTCCAAATCAGGTATCCCCTCTTCCTCCCTCACTTCCCTTGAGTCCCGACTTGGGGTGTAAGGCGGATAATACTTCTCAAAGCTCTCAAAGGGGTTCAGAAAATCCCACGTCGAACTACTCGGCGGCGGTGGAGGAGGAGGAGGCGATTTTGAACTGGAAGTAGCAGCTGCTGCTACATCAAGCGGAGATGAATATCCACCGTAACGCGCCTGTGGCATCGACGAACCAAAATACCCACCTCCAGCACCGATATCGGGATAATTGACAAAGTTTTCAACACTATTATTATTATTATCATTATTATAATAATACGGATACGAAGGTGGGTTCTATTATTATTTGCATAAGGATAAGATGGATACGAGGAGGAAGCAGAAGATTCACCCATATATATAGTTTCTGGGATCATCGGCCGTTGCTCATACACTACAGACGGTGTCGTTTGCTTCTTCATATAATTTATATGTGTAAACCTGCCGTCTCCCTGAAAGAGTATCATAATCCGGCATGAAACCAACGTGACCACCGTACGGAGGAACCAGGGATGGCGCGTCGTCATGGTGAAGCAACGATTCCGAACCGGATACCTCCTCATCTTCGGAGTCGGAGTGAAAGTGAAGATGCGAACCGGAGTCTGAGTGAGAGTGAAGATGATGAATCTTTTCCGGCGGTGAACCGGAGGGCTCAGGTGGTTCACCTTTCCGTTGGGCCGGGAGGTTAAGAACAGGCGAAGAAGGACCCGGATTCGAACCATCCGTATCTGGATTGAAAAACCTGTTAAGTGAAACGCCGACCGTCTTCAGAGAGTGAAGATAAGCGGCATGAGCTTCAGCCAAGGCATAACGCTGGTGTATGGCTTCGTCTAGGAAGATGCAACGCTCCCGGCACAAAGCCACCGCCGGCAAATCATCGAGCTTCGAGGTGGCGCAGCCCATGGAAAATTAATTCAATAGTCAAAAGAAAAAAAAACCAGTAAGAAAACTGAAACTAGATAAAGAAAAAAGGCATAATTGGTGATTTGGGGTGAAAAATAATTAGGGTTGTGGTGGGAAAAGGATGAGATGGGGGAAAATGAAAAGAAAAGGAAAGGAAAGGAAAGGAAAGAGGGAATCTTTTGATGCCAGAGGGGAGTTTGTCGTCGGGTTGTATGTATCAGAAAGAAAGAAAGAGAAAGTGGTGGTGGGAGTTTGGGTTCTGCACAGTGAGTTGCTGTGTTTGAATCGTCGGTGTGAGTGAAGAGTAGTCCACAATACATAAATAAAATAACATTTATTTTTGATGTTTTGTGTCTACATACTAGTTTTGAAATGTAATTTTGTCTTACGAATATTTTCAATAAGAGTCCTCAATTTATTGTCTTATTTGCAAGATGATCCTTAATATTGTATTTCAAGTCCATTCAAACGTTTATAAAACTAGGCTGTCCATCAACCCGGAAAAGTCAATGAGTCAAGGGTTAAAAAGGTTGAATTACTTTTAATTAAATAAATAAAATATTGTTCACTTTTTTTTTCCATTTTTCCCTGATTGATTTTTCCAACTTTTTCATGTTTCCAATCCAGTTTTCAAATTGCCAGTTTATTCCAAGCAATCATACTAATTTTTCTCCTTGGTTTTTAGTTTTTCTAGTCAATTTGGCTTGGTCGGTTTGATTTTCTAAACTATCGTTCACCTATTTACTATAAACACTTGTCAATGCACCCAACAACAGTAATAATAAATGAACGAAAATGTTTTAAAATCAAAGGGCGATTCCACCGAATGATCTGAACCAATAAGAAACATAAGCTCATACCACCACATGTCCATGCCTTGTTTCACTACTTCATGGAATTGGTTCATAAAAGAACAAACATCTCAGTTGACGAACAACAATCACCGATGAAACATGACAAAAACAATTTACATGTGTTACTCTAACATGTACAGTGGGTATATTAACACTTGTTTGTCATGATGTGTTGGCTAATGGATTCCATTTACACAAACCATATCGCCTTAGTACCTAATTGCAAATAACATAAAGAAACAGATAAATAATAAATAGATAATGACAGTCGAAATCCATACAAATAGGATGGATATCAAAAGTTTAAATGGAAGGCTATCAAATAGTTACATTAGCAGAGGCGCATAGCTTGGGGTAGAGAAGTCTCCATACTAAAAGAAAATTGATCTTTAAAATTAGGAGCTGACAAATCGAAAACTTGAACGCTAATTTGTTATTAGACCGAAAGATCCAACACTAATTAGTTTACAAACAGATCTTTAAACCAAAAGACTTATATTTATTATGGAGTTTTCTTTCAAAGGTTGAACACTTATTACAATAATTTTTTCTATATAAAAAAAAAATTACACTTAAGAGTAATAGGTCGGGGAGGGGGGACGTTGATTTGAAACGTTGACGGCTGTAGGTAGCGGTCTCCTAACAACGCACTATTTAATTTGGGTAATTACCCCATAATAACAAATTTATTATTATTATGCGTTTTATGATAATTATTATAATAATGGTAGTAATAATGGTCTTACGTAAACAGTCTTTCTTAATTCAGAAATGAACTGTGAAGCATAAAGTGTAATTTTCAATTTTGATTTAGAGAGATCGGATGCCACCGTTATAAAGACGCTCGGTGTAATGCTCGGTGTATGTGGCGTGGCGTGGCGTCTTCTCTCCTACTAATCAAGTAGCACAACTCAATTTTCATTGACCCACGTGTGTGATAGTATACATGTGAAAAGACCTCATATACACTGTGTGTCTCCATTACAAAGACTTCGTTGTCTCTAGGACAATGTTTTATGACAGTTTTTTCCCCTTCTTATTGTGTTTTTTCTCGAAATCAAGTTCATGGGACTTGTCTTAAAAGTTAAGGCACCCTTAAAAGAAATTTCAGTACTTTAGGAATATCAAAAAATTGGATACAAGAGATTTAGTTTGTTGTTTAAATTGGGACCATGTACACATCTGCCTGAAGTATTGACTTGAAGTACTATAATTTTTTTTTCCAAACATGCTCTTACCAAATTATTTGAGACAAGCTTGAGTTACAGTTCCGATCTATCCTGACATACGTCTGGCGGGATTATCCCGACAAAAATACACATTCTGAGAAATCATTTTTATACAGCCCCTACCCCAACCCTAAATTGTACTTAAAAAGAGGAAAATTTGACAGAACATTTATTTTTATTTTAAAATTACACAATCATCATTGTATCACAAATTTCTTTGGTTATTTTGGAATAACACACTGGGTGTAACTAGAAAGCTGATGACTTTACTGTCAACTCCAGTTTGAATGTAACTAGATTCATGCAAACTGTTAGATTAACCTTTGCTAGGATTTTTTTTCTTTTTCTATTTTTTTTTTTTTTTACAAATGATCTTTCTTGGGATTTGACTCAGTCGGGAACATTTTTTATTTCAAAATAGGAATAGAATTAGGGAAAATTAAACGTTAAATGCATGTAAATCTCACTTCTTTTAGAAAATACATGTAAATCTCTTAAAATATATGGATATTATTAATTTGGTCAATTTTCTATTCTTTTTTCATTTTAGGGGGGGTGGGGGTGATCAATTTTCTATTTGAAATTAAAATTGTTTGGTAACAGGGTTCTTATCTGGAGTTTGTCTTTTTTTTTTTTTTTGCCCTTCTTGGGAGAAAGGTAAAGTTATTGATCATCCAAATTCAAATCAGCCAAGAATACATCAGCCGCCCCAGTGGCACTTCGTTCAAGATTAGACTTTTTATAGAAACAGACTTGGCTTTAAGTTTCTCAGAGTCCACTCTGTTTCTATAGCCGGACTCCGTTCAAGACGGCCTCAATGCCATTGACTTGAACCTCTTCTGGACTCTCACTACTAAAAAACACGTTGTTATCAACGGTCAAAATCCGTCGGTAATGGTCAAATTCAGTTGGAAATTCGAGTTACCGACGAGAAATGGTTGTCGGAAAACACAGGGTGTAATTACCAATTTATTGGCCTATTTATATATCTATATGTTTTTATTTTCATTTTTTACTTAATGAATAATAATATTATAAACACAAGGTGTCGCCAAGATGAAATTACGATTGTGATTGAAATTACTAAACTTTCTTGGTAAGTGTCATTACTTGTCAACCAATTAGAATTTTTTATAAATAATTTTCTTTTTTACAAGAAATGGTTAAAACAAGTCGGGTATGGTTAATTTTCTTTATTCCATCCCTGATTTAATTATCTCTTTAGTTGGGTATTCTCCGTCTTTATAAGATCGAATACCTAAGGGTATCGGCTTTGACGGTTTTTTTTTGTCACGCCCCCGCTAATTTTACAATATTTCTGAATAGATTTACAAATTTTAAGCGGAAGCTTCAATTCAAACCGCGGGGACGGGATGTGCAGAACAATTCAATGTATCTTATCTTTCAGAATTTAATAGACAAAGCTAATTATATAAGTTAACAAATCGTTAAACTTTTAAAGAAAACATTAAAGTTAGGTTTTTCAAGAAGTATAAAAACATAAGAAATTGTATTAGTAAATATATTTCATTGATTACTAAAGTATGCCAAATCATTAAAGAACTTTTACAGGAAAAGTAGAGTTCAAAAACAATATAAAGATTATAACTCATTATTCTTTTTATATGTTATAAGATGTAAAAACATACATACTATAGAGGTGGGCACGAAACTATTAAATTTATAATAACTTCAAAGGCAGATTTATACTTCATGTACAACTCTACTCCATTTCACGAGCACGATCCAACTCCAGATCGGAAGAGCACACGTCTTTAACTTCAATCATCTACAAAAATTGTAGTAAAGAAGGGAATGAGTAGGAAGTACTCAGTGAGTAACAAAAACTCTTTGATTTACCTTTTATATAAAAGATTTATTTTTCAGAAAATCATTCAATGCACAAAACTTTTCAATGCACAGATGGGCCCTATCACTAGTTAAACTACTACCCGTGGTGCACGCCAGAATGATATCAACATTTGAATCTCAGTTGACCCCTACCGGAATTTCAGACAGATTAATACAAATACAGAGTAGATACCACACTCATCGTCGTCCATCTCGGTATCATTAGATAGCTCTTAGTGTGACAACAGAGTAGAGCAGAACAGATACAGAACGGGTAGAGCAACTAGTGATTCAAAATGCAATATATCAATCTTTCTTTTCAATGCATCAGAATCCAGAATCCATATATATTGCTTTAATCAAATACATGCTTAGCATTTCAAAATATCATCAATGTTAAAAAGGAAATCAAAGTGATAGTTACTCACCTCAAATCTTCTTCGAATAATATCAAATAGAAAAATGTCATTAAAACCTTGATTAAAACTATTTTTCAAGCTATAATCCTTCGGTATATGGTAAAGTGACCATTTTCAAAAGGTAAATAAGTGTTTTGGTGATCTTTTATTGGTTTTCTCCTTCCCTTGGCCATGTTGGACGAATTTTTGGGGCTTGGGAGAGAAAGGGGATGGTTTGGTGTTGGGGAAGAAGATTGAGGGCCTTTAGGCCTTTATATAATAGTTGGAATTGAGTTAATTTTAATAAAATTTGAGTTCCGCCAATGACATTGTGACACGTGGCGCAATATGGTACCGCACACTTGGCGGGAATTTATCTGAGAAATCCTTCCCCTTTGCATTATCTTTCAATTAAGTCACGGTACTTTAGTTTGTGTCAATTAAGGACCGAATTCTTTCTCTATCGTCAATTGAGTAACAATCTTTTAATTCTCTAATACAATTCGAGAATTTTTTATGACATTTCAAACGATTATTCGATCATTGCCAATTTTTATCATTCAATTGAATTGCCACTAGCCCTAAAATTTTACGGGGTGTTACATTTTTACCATCCTTAATGATTTCATATTAAATAAAATATAATAATTATTAATGAGCAATAAGATAATCGAAATGTTACAGTTCAATGTGGTTAGTCATTTACTACTTAACATTTCGTATTAATATTGAGATATAATTTGATTTTGATATATTTCTGTGTAATATATGAGGGAGCATCTAGCTTTCTAATGAAAGAACAGTTTCTATTAGACTAAATTAAAAAAAGAAAAAGAAAAGAAAAGGAAGAAAGAAAAAAACAGTTTCTATTTTTGTCATGATTTCCTGTAGATGAATTAGATACAAAAATACTAATAAAGTACTTGAGATCCCAACGATAATGTCACGAATCGTGTGGTTATGAAAAGTTGGAAAAGGACAAAAATGGGCAGGGCTTGTATATATCAGTCAAAAGGAAAATCGAGTCCGTGGGTCTAATCTTCACTCATTCATTCATAATGCACTTCACCTAAATTCCTTTGTCTACCATAGAGCTTCAAATTAATTGAGAATGAGACACTTTCCATTTTCAATTAAATTATTAGTGCAATCTCATCATTTGGGAGATACAATGAATTACAAAAAGGTTGGCGCTACTGAGATCTACCGTCAACATTCATATCCAAGATCGACCTATGCCACGTCTGAATGGCTCCAGCACATCTGAATGGGTCCATTTAAAAATATACGTCAAATTTAGTACAATACGTCAAACAAATTGAAAATTGAATAGACTTGAAAAATACTAACATTGATGGGCAAAAATAGTCAATTTTTGTAACAAGAGCTTACCCTGGCAAGGTTGAGTTGGAGTCCAAAATAGCACAAAGAGCTCGCCACCACATCAACACAACAATTCCTCACGCCCAGCAGCGCCCCCCCCCCTCCCCCAAAAAAAAAAAAAAACACGGACTGGGACCCATATTAAAAGTAGAAATCAGTTTATTCACCCCCTCATAAGGTTAGAACCTACTTGACTCGCCCCCTTGTTCCAAAACCCACCCCCGTCTTCTTCTCTCGTCCCCTACCACGAAACCACCGGAAGCACAGCAAGCTTCCGGACCGGGGACTCACTAGCGACGTAGGGACACACCCCTGGCACCTCCGCCACCCACCTGTTTCAGAAAGAAAGCAAGCGGCCGTCCGTCCCCCAGACGCGCGTCTCAGCCGCTGCCAACCACCCCTCCCCCAAGAAATCGCCGGCAATGAAGTAGGCACCGGTAAGGAGGCGTAAACCCGGCCCCTCACTCAGAGCCAGAAAACAACCCAAAAATGGCGACCTCTCTCTGTCGATCGAGTGAGCCCAGCAAAACCCGCGAGCCGAAACCACCATAATTCAATCCTCTTTTCTGCCGGTAAAGTACTCTGAATTTTGTGCACCTAAACTGCTCTCTGAAATTGTATATGGTTGTTTTCTGCTGGTAAATTGCACTCTGATTTGTTTGCACCGAAATTACTTTTCTTATTTTCTTGCATCTAAATTGCTCTTTGATATTTTGGATGGTTAACAACTGGATGAAGTTGTAGTTTATATGGTTAATTTTTTATTTAGCTTTTCACCCATAAAGTGTTATGGATGGTTAATGAATGTTTCAATACGGTAAAGGCTGCTTTGCTGTTGATTTTTTGGCACCTAAAAAACTAGTATTCAATGTAATGAAGAGCTGAGCTCTGTTGATTTTACCTAATTGCCTCCCTACTTCTTGCTTTGTTCTCTAATGTAATATTATGTTGATTGATGATATATAATAATAATTATACATTACACAGTAATTATAAAGTTAGAAATTTAGTAATTAGTATATATGTAATGTCACTAGCGTCTCTTGTTAATCAAAATTAACTTAACGAACGATTATAATCATAAGTGCAATATCAGCTACTATTATTATTATTATTATTATTATTATTATTATTGTTATTGTTATTGTTATTGTTATTGTTGTTGAAAGGCATATGTTTCATATAAAATCTTGCTAAGCATCCCTGCGGCAATGGTATAAAGATGTTTCTCCAAACTTAATTGATCAAGAATTTATCTCAGGTCAACTATGTCATAAGAAACA
The DNA here is from genome assembly GCA_963692815.1 of Nyctanthes arbor-tristis. Classification (NCBI taxonomy): domain Eukaryota; kingdom Viridiplantae; phylum Streptophyta; class Magnoliopsida; order Lamiales; family Oleaceae; genus Nyctanthes; species Nyctanthes arbor-tristis. The sequence goes on from CAVNYN010281593.1 coordinate 43,883, forward strand.
TTCTGCTGAGCAAAGAATGGTTGAAAAATTAGATTTTGAACATTTGATTAGTGTTTTTTCCAAAAGCGCAATAACTTTTCCACTCAATATATATGAAGATTGGCTAAAATATAGCAATCTTTTAGAAGCTCATACGTGTTTCTTTTTTCGATGAAGTTAATTTTCTTAAACTTCCCATTGTTACACATTAATCCCTATATATATACTTCTTTTCTATTTCTTTAATTTTTTTAAAACCCTATTTCTTTAATTAATTAACTGAAATTCTCCAAAATAATTACTTTTCAATAAAATTTCACTAAACAGTAGCTAACTTATATTGTCTATATTTGCAACCGGGTTCATGAAAATTGATAGAATTCCAACTTGTCCTTAAGCCTCCAATTGAATATCAAGGTATTATAAAATAGGATCCACACCATTATTTCTAAAACACATTTCGAATTCCATTAATAAAAAGAATTTGTAAAAAATGTTAAGATTGTGAAGCGCAAATGAATAACACAATTATGCAATGAGGGACAACTAAATTCAAATACCCTTTAGAAACGCGATTGAGCTTTTCACTGAAGAACTAACATAGTCTATCAAAAGAATCAATGACTCTTTAACGGTAAAAGTCTCGACTACATGGGAGGAGGCTGATAGAAGTTGAGGTTTGAATTAGGTAAACTTGCACTTCGTCCACGCTTTGAAAACGAGATAGAAAGTTGAGGCACCATTTATGCAATTTATACCACTTGAAAGTGAAGTGTAATTTGTAGAAAATGAAGCTGTATTTTAAACAAAAAACTACTATTGAAAAATTAAAAATGAAGTGTAATTTGAAATTCATTATATTCATGTATTCTTCAAACATAAAACTAGTATAAAGATGAGAACAAAAGGGAGTTTTCCTATAGCAATAAAGGAAGCAATGGTGGGAGGAGGTTGAGTTGTTTCTGAAACCGGGGGTTGACAGCCGGCACTTAGAAGGGGCGGGTTTACCACTCCTTCACCTGGCAGGCGGCTTGCGATTCTGCGGGTATCCAAGCTGCGACCATGAGCAGAAGGGGGTGGGGATTTGGTGTCGTGTTGGTTTAATAATCACAACGGTGGCAGACGTGCCAGGGGTGTGTATCCCTCCGTCCCCAGTGAGTCCCTGGTCCGGCAGCTTGCTGCGCTCTCGACGGTTTCGTGGTAGGGGACGAGAGAAGAAGATGGCGGTGGGTTTTGGAAGAGGGGGAGTCAGGTTGGTTCTGAACTGGGGGCAGGTGAATAAACTGATTTCAATTTTTGATGTGGGTCCGTGTCCATTTTTTGGGGAGCATTGCTGTGTTGATGTGGCGGCGGGCCCCTTGTGCCACTTTGGACTCCACCTCAGCCTTGCCACTCCTTAATGGTGAGTTAAGCTCTTGTTAGAAAAACTGCAAAAATAGTCCCAATTTAGACCGAATCAAATGAGTTGATTCTCACGAGTCATTGGATTGCACGATTTTGTTTGTTTATATTCGTGAGCTAACAAGTAATTGATCGGCACCAAAAGTTGCTATATTTATTGAGTAATTCTACAGAGACTTAGGAATCTGACATGAAAAATTGATATTCTTATTTGGCATTAATTTGTTAGATTATCATTACATGAGCCATTTTTTATTACTCAATCAAACTGTGCAACATTTACAATGTCAATTTTTCATGTCACTCTCATATCCCCTAAATTTTTTTTTTTATCTTTATTTCATTTATTATTTATTTATTAGTACCATTTGTTTGGTAGACAGATTAATTAAACCAATTTATCTACACAAAAATTTATTACTTCAGGACTACTGGACTCTAGGCTAATAAAAAATTTACATGTGTCTCCACCAACTTTAATTTAAAAATAAACTAAGTCATATAAATCCACATGCTAATTGATTTTTCTAATAGGACAGAATATAATAATTGTACAGTACTAGAATTTCGTTATAAGCAAATTTTCAATGATATTCTCTCTCGTAATACCTTGGCAATTTCATACACAAAATTCCATGGACTTAGTTCCAATATATTCATTATTACATCCCAACAAGAAGAAGAGAGAAAATCCAAATTGGATGCGATCGGGAAATAAAGGCCTGTTGATTATGGCAATACTGGGGATAGGAAGGATGGATAACTCAGATAGATGGAAAGGGAATAGGGACTGTTCATTACTCAATCTCATCAACTTTTCTAAGATGAGTATGGAGTCAAGCTACCATCAATAATCAAAACAGTAACAATACTACAATCATAAGTCACATTGTACTCAAGTAATATAACCATCATTTTTCCCCGGTTGAATCACATGATCTTCGTACGAGTTGAATTATTGTTGACATACATAGTAAGAGCATGAATGACAGCTCTATGTGACCATTTCTTGCTAACAATGCTAGACTGAAGTTGCCGCATTAGCATTCTATGACGACCAGGTCGGGCACAAAAGAAAATATCCATCATTAGAAAGGATAACAATATCAAAATTACAATTAAATTAACTCCCTATTTTATGCCATTGTTTCATAAAAAAAGGTAATTGGCACAAAAAAGTCCCTATTTCTAGATATTATTGTGTAAATGGTATTTAGCTTTAAATTTTTGACAATTTCATCCACACTTTCATATTTCTGTTGCAAAGTTTATCCTTATGTCCATTTTTGTTTAATATTCTCCATTTTTACAAAGGACATTTTTGTATCATCATAGTTTAAGATTAAAAAAAAATCAAATAAAATCTCCAAATAATTAGTTGGTTGAAAACTAATTAAAATAAAATGCATTTTTGAATAAATTAAAACAACTACTCTTTTTCTAATTAATTTGGAACTTTGTTTGAAATATTTTTCAAATTTTTTAACTGTAAATGGACAAAAATACCATTATAAAGATAGAGAAAATTAAACACAAATGGAATTAAGGATGAATTCTCCAGAAAAAAATAAAAATAAAAAAAATGTAGGTACTGCTAGAATTACCAAAAAACCAAAGGTAGGGACCATTTGACCAATTACATGCTATAAAAATGGTGTTTAATTATTATGATAATTCCGTGAAATTGTAACTAATAAGTGTATAATTTACATTTATTATACACTATTGTGTGTTAAAATTTGTGATTTTGAGATCGGAATTGCACGTATTTAAGTGTTTTTGTGTTAATTTGTAGCATGCAATCCAAAAAAGAGTGAAAAAATGAATTTGAAAAAATTTTGCAAGTATTTTGGCAATTTGGGACCAAAAAAAAAAGCAAGGAAAAAGTTTGAGGCTCAAAAAGAAGAGGAAAAAAGTGTAGCCGAGGTTGTATTATGTGGCCGCCAAGAAGAAGAGTTGTAGCCACAAGATTTGGAGAAACGAAGGTTCAGATAGCATAAATGAACTATGTTGCAGCATAGTTTAGGGGTTACAGATGCACAATTGAAAATTTCAAACATAAATTTGTACTATGCAGCTACAGAGGTCAGGTCTTGTAGCCGCATAGCTATACGGGCAACCAACACCGATTTTTGCTCTTCCGATCTCTAATTTGTTTTGAAATCTCTTTTTGCTATTTCTTGAGCGTACTTTAGGGCTCTTTTTGAAGGCTTTTAAACTTCTTATAAAGGGGTTTAAATCGAAGAAAAAAAGGGAGAAGAAGAGAGTTACACGCGACACAAAAAATTATCATAGAAAAGAGGGAGAAAATCACAATACTTTCAGAGATTGAGGGTTCAAGTTCATGATTCAAGGCGAAGAAGCTTGGTGCAAGAGTTCTTCATTTATTTCAAGATCTAATTTTCTGGGTCATGTTCTTAATTTTTAATTTGTGTTTTACATCCATGATGTGTACATAATTTTCTTAAGTCAAGACGAACGATGTAACTTAATTGGAACCCTAGTGATCTTTTGAATGCTTAATTCATGTAATTAGTTTTTATGTTAAATTCTTGTTGGTATATTGTTTTGTCTTCATCTTTTTGGCTAATTGATGAATGAATCTATGGACTTTTATTGAACTCGAGAGAGGAATATTGAAGTTAGCTAATGCAATAAGAATCATTAATTTAGACAAGACAAAGAGATTTGCTTATGGTTAATGCGGTCACCGTAGGCTGAACTTCAAGGAGACTTATATAAATTTCCTATTGCTAAATGCATTTAAGAGGGTTGATAACGCACTCACTTAGATATAAGTGAAGGAGTCTAGTTATATAGGATTAACTAACTTTGAGAGGAACGGTTAATTATTTTTGTGAAATTCGACCGGTAACATAGATTAATTGTCACAAGACTAGGTGGACCAATTATAGTGAAGTCGTAAGTCGTAATACATTTATGATATTATTCCCTCTAAGTCATTATATATATATTTTATTTGCTTAGTTTTATTTACTTGTTTATTTTCTTTTCTTAACCAAAATTATTTGATTATTCAAATAAAGTTGAAACTAATAATTTTGGTGTTCAATCCGATCTTCGTAAGAACGATAATCCAAACTCAAAATCTATTTTATTACTCATCACGACTCGTGCAGTTGTGGACATATCATTTTTAGTATATAAGTTTTTGGCGCCGTTGTTGGAGATCGAGATTGATATTGATACCAATTAGTTTTAACTTTACTTTGAAATTTTATTTTTCTATTTGATTTGTTTTTCTTGATCTTTTTGGGGTGGACGAAGAAGATTATAACCGGTGCTCAGACTCTGCTATGTCTATGAAAACAATAAAGGAGTATGGAGAATGGATAAGTTTTTCAGTGATACAATTAAAGGAATATGTGAACAGACCCGAGAGTCAAGGGATTGAAACTGATTTAGCGTGTGATTATTCTTGTGTAAATCATGCACTAAGCGATTGCCCAGTTGCACATCTAGCATACTTATAGGATCTAATATGTAAATTCTATGGAGACTATCATGAGCAAAGTGGTTGCCCATATGCACATTTAGTAGGTGTTTGATTTTCTTTTTCAAAACACATTATAATTTCACCCATCACTGATTTGATCACTAATTTGACAACTGCTCATTTATAATCACAAATTTCAAACTTCTATTAAATCTACATCACTTATTTCACCTCATTATAATTTCTCATTATAATTTAATTTCAATAATGAGAATCAAACTGTCGCTTAGCTCTACAATAGCATGAGCATGTAAATTCTCTGTGGAATGATGAAGGGCAACATAATGGAATCTTACAAGATATCAATTTTCCAAATACTTTATAAGCAGACAAAGTGCCAAAAACATCCATCATAATAGAAGAACATGAAAAAGACCAAGAAGCGGTCTTAGAAAAGGAAGCTCCAATAATCACTTTTGAGGATAGGGCAATTGCCAAGCAATCTTCTGATTTCAAGTGTTTGAAAATTGATTTTGTGATCGCACCAGACGAGGAGGTTGAAGTTTTCATTGTACAATTTGAGATCAACTGAGACGCCAGTCCATTTTTTCGTGAAAAGTACATAGTAAAATTTTGGGGAACAACTGAAGATTGGAGAAAAGTCAATCTTGGCAAGTTAAGCAGAAGATCAAAAGCTCTATTTAGAGTTTTCTAAAACCACTGTGTATAATCAAGCTCTAGACTATAAATAAAGCGTTGAATGAGAAGCAACCCATTGTTTTATTTTATAGTATTGCAAGGCATGTAGATGTTAGGACTTATATTAGAAACTAAGACTCATTTATCTTATCCTGTTATTATTTAATTTAAATTTAATTTTATTGTTAGGTTCACTAACATCCTAAGAGTTTACCTCTCTAAAGCATAAAGGAAAGCCAAGCTCAGGAAGATGCAACAAAATGGAAATTTTTTACAAAGATCTTCAATATCATTGAACGACAAGATTGTTGGAGTGAGCTAGAATATAGAGTCTATATCGTGAGCTTAAATCACCTAGAATCTATATTCTAGATTCTAGGACTTAGAGGTTCGTGATAGCCAAGTTCGAATTAAGTTACAATATTCACTCTAGGGAATATTTACTGGAACTTTTCTTGTATTTATATGCCAAGTATTCTATGTATTAATAGGCTGATTATAGGATTGGTTATTTTTCTCACTTGTAATACCTAATGCGATGTATATATTGAGAACAATAGATGAATAAAAATATACAAGAAATTACTTATATTTTCATAAAGATCCCCAAGGAGTGTCTCATGACGCTCTTCCGATCTTGTATTGATATTTATTTTTGAGTGGGGGATATTTTGGAATTTAGGTTTGCGGGTGGTGATTGAATGATTAATGTTTCGGATAAACTACTATTGAGACTTTTTACTTTAACTTTAGGTTGTTTGTTTTAAGTATTGTGTTTGGTTACGTGTTAATTGTCATGTGTTCATATTAAATTTACGTGCATTTTTTTAATTGCATGTGTTTGTGTTAAAAAATACAATAAAAAAAAAACTGAACATAGCTTATGCACATATGGTAGAGGTTGTTTTTCATTATTCTTCTAAACATTGTTGAAAATTTGGACTTTGTGGAAGATCTTGTTGACCTTAGATAGCTTATTGTTACATCCCTGTATCTATTTGTACAATTTGTCTTTGTTTGGAGTAACTTGAAAGTGTTGGGTTTAGCGCGATGTTGTTAGGAGTTTAATGGTTTAAACTTTTTGGGGGCATGTCTTTGGTTGATTGGGTATAGGTCGTGGAGTTGGAGCCGAGTACTGACCATTATTATGAATCTCATTCCCATTTGTTGAGTTTTTTCTTTTTTTTGAGTGGGACCGTGGGAAAAAGTTGCTTGCCCTAAACAGTGTAACCAACATTGAGTAATCTGGCCCCGTGCATCACAATTGTAGAAAATGAGTACCAATGAAGAACCTATAGTGTAAAAATCATTAAAAAACATGCGAAAGGAGTGTTAGAAAAAAGGAAAACGAATATATGTGAGAATTGTTGATAAGAAAAAAAAGTGTACAAGTTTGATACACATGTGAGAATGAGAAAAGTGAGAAAATGAGATTATGGAAAAAAAAGAGTAAAAGAGTAAGAAGAAAAGAGAAAAAAAAGTGAGGAAATGTGCACAAAAGAGAGTAGAAAAAAAGAGTTTGAAGTACTCGGTTAAGGTTTTGGGATTAAAAACTCTTGAGACTGGAAATGTGTTTTTAAAAAGTGCTTACCATTGGTCTTTTAATGACGTTATGCTAGCTTTGATGCTTTTAGGTGAAACAACTGGTGATTGATTGTTTGGAAAACCCACTCCATAGGAATTCCTTGGGAAAGAGGAAAAAAAAAAGAGAAATTAATTAATGTTGAGTGATTTCATAGAAAGGTGAGAGAAATGAATTGACCATTTGGGGATGTAGTTGATGTAAGACATTGAACTGGTTTTCTTTCATGTTTAGGAGGTGATGGGAAGTTGGCTTCAGTTTGCACACAACAAACAACGCTAAATTTTGCATTGGAAGAGTATATGAACTCAATATTTTTGAAAAACACGTGCCTAGGCGTTGTTTGAAGAGATTTCTATTAGGCAAGCTTGCTCGGAAAAAAAGATTAAAAAGTAAAAAAGACAGGTTCATGTTTTTATTTATGTTGTGTAATATTTAGTGTTATTATGTTTTTGCTGTTTGGGGACAAACAACAGTTTTGGTTTGGGGGTATTTCATAAGTGCATAATTTAAGTTTATTATATACTCTATTGTGTGTTGAAGTTTGTGATTTTTAGCTTAATTGCGCATATTTAAGTGTTTTGTGTTAATTTGTTGCATACAATCCAAAAAGGAGTGAAATGAATGAATTTGGACAAATTTTGCAAGTATTTTAGCGATTCAGGACCAAAAAGAAGCAAGGAAAAAAATTTGAGAATCAAAAGAAAGGGAAAAAAGTATAGCCAAGATTGTACTATGCGGCCACAAAGAAGAAGAGTTGTGACCGCAAGCTTCAGAGAAACGAAGGTTTAGAGCGTAGAAAAAACCATGCAACTGCAGATTTTGGGGGTTGCAGCCGCACAGTTGAAAACTTCATACATAAATTTGTACCATATGGCCACAGGGGTCAGGTCTTGCTACTTGCAGCTGTATAGTTATATGGGCAACCAATGCTTATTTTTTCTCCTAATCTGTTTTGAACTCTATTTTTGCTGTATCTTCAGTACGACTTTAGGGCCCTTTTTGAGGGCTTTTAAACTTCTTATGAAGGGGTTTAGGTTGAAGAAAAAAAGGAAGAAGAAGAGAGTTATATACGACAAAAAAATACCATAGGAAGGAGGGAGAAATCACAATACTACCAAAGATTCTAGGTTCAAGTTTGAGATTCAAGGCGGAAAAGCTTAATGCAAGAGTTCTTCATCTTCTTTAAGATCTAGTTTTCTAGGTCATGTTCTTAATTTTTAATCTTTGTTTTTCATCTATGATACATAATTTTGTAAAGTTATGATGAACTATGTAATATAGTTGGAACACTAGTCATCTATTTCGATGTTTAACTTATGCAATTAATTTTTATGTTAAATTCTTATTGATAAATTATTTTGTCTTCATCTTTTTGACCAATTGATGAATGAATCTATGGGCGATTCTTGAATCAAAGAGAGGAATATTTAAGTTATCTTATGTAATATGTACCATTAATTGAGATAAGACAAAGAGATTTGCTTGTGGTTAGCAAGGTCATCGTAATTTGAACTTCGGGGAGACTTACATGAATTTCTTATTTCTAAATACGTTTAATAACAATTTAAAATGTATTAATTAATTATTACTCTCTCCATCCCCATTATCTAGTCCTATTTGTTTTTCACAAGGATTAAGACCTGTGTTGGAAAAGCACATTTTGTGATCCGTATTTTTAATTTGTCCATATTTAATGAGTAGAATTTAAAATTGATAGTTATAATTAAAGTAGTAAATGTGGATAGATTTGTAAAGTAATGCAAATTAGACTTTTTAATATAGAAGTGAGATCATATATTGGTGACATGCCAAAAATGAAAACATGACCAAATAATTGGGACGGAGGTAGTAGTTGTCAAATTAATTATACTAGAAATTACACGTTGAAATTGTAATTTTTCTAAAATACAATTACAAATCTGCATTATGTTAGCATAAGTGTGCATAGATATTTACAGTTTCTTTCCAAAACCTCCCGAAAGTTTTATTACAAAACCTCCCATCATGCTTGGCATGTGTCGATGTACACTATGTGTATTTAAAATGCACATGACTTGTATGAAATATATGTGGTATGCATTTATACACACGACACGGGAGTGGGAGATTTTGTTACAAAACTTTCGGGAGGTTTTTGAAAATTTTCCTGAATATTTATCTTATTAAAATATAAATGCACATAGATATTTATTCTATTGAAACACATCTCCAAGAAAATCAACAATATAAAACCCCACATTGGCGAATACAAATTACAATAAAATATCAAAAATATGACATATAAGGGAATCGACCTAAGGTCCTAATACGTAAGTGAAACCCCCAAACCAAATAATCTTGTTGGCCGTTGAATTTGTAAAGTTAATCAAACATAGTCAAAAAAGTTTTAGTTAAGAGTGAAGATGTATCTTTAAAGAAAACATTTTCTTTATGTCATTCACATCTATAATTTATTTTTTTTTTGTACAAAAAAATTGAAAACTAAACTTTATCAAAGAGGACAACAATATTATTATACATTATACATAAATAAATATAACTTCTTATCTCTAAGCATTACTCTATTTTGTAGAATGTAATTTCATGTTTAAAACAATAGTTTTAGTTAATATATAAAAGGAAAAAAAAAATCTTATGTAGAATATTGATCAAGAAATATAATTTCCCGTCTAAAATATTATGAATTTTTGATGTTTAAAATTTCTAAATTTTTTCTTTCTTTATAATTTTAGATATATATTTTCAGGTAAAAAAAATATACAATTTGGGTCTCATTGAAAATATGAATTTTTTAAATTTTAGGATGCATTGACAAGTGAAAATAAATTGTAAAAATTAATATGTAAAAGGGTTAATTTCACAAATCTTCCCCAACCTTTGAATTAAAAATCGGCTAGGGCTCTAACTTTTTTTTCAAACTCCTAGATCCCCAACCTTTCATAAATTTTCACAATAGATCCTTTTCGTCACTAGTCCGTTAATGTTCCATTAAAATGACCGTTATACCCCTTAACTTTTTAATTTTAAAAAACAAATCATTTAAAAAATTAAAAAAAAAAAGAAAGCACCCACCAACCCCCCTTCGCAAAAAGGGAGGGGTGAATGCCCTCCCAATTTTCTGCTGCCAGGCAGCATAAATGCCGCTTCTGGCAGCATTTGGAGAGGGTGAATCCCCTGATTTTCTACCAAAAATTATGGCAGGATTTGTGCTGCCTGGCAGTAGAAAAATGAGGGGATTTACCCCCCCCAAATACTGCCCGAAATGGTAGCAAATTCTGGTGGCATTTGGGGGGTAAATCCCCCCATTTTTCTACGTTACTGCCATTTCCGCCAGCATTTGTGCTATCTGCCAGTAGAAAATGGAGGGAGCAGGGATTTACCCCCTAAAGACTGCCAGAAACGACAGCAATTTTGCTACCGTTTCCAGCAGCATTTGGGACGGTGAATTCCCCTATTTTTCTGATTCACCCCTTTTTGACTGCCAGAAATCGCAGCATTCCAGCGACCGTTTTTGGGAGGGGAGGGGAGGTGAGGTGAGGTAGGATGTCGGTGGGTTCTTTTTATTTTTCTAAGTATTTTTAATATTTTTAAATGTTTTGTGTTTAAAATTAAAAAGTTAAGGAGGCATAACGGTCATTTTAATGGAAAATTAATGGAATAGTGACGAAAATGACCTATCGTGTGAACTTATGAAAGGTTAGAGATTCAGGAGGTTGAAAAAAATGATTGGAGACCCAGCCGACTTATAATTCAAAAGTTGGGGACGATTTCTGAAATTAGTCCTATGTAAAATTGTCTAAAAATTTAAGGTAGAATGTATACTTTCTATTTTTCCATTTTATATTTATAGCACTATTTTGAAATAAAAATTACGCCATATGGATGTCGAACAAGAACATCTCCAATACAAATGTGTAATCTTGGGATGATGTGGATAAAAGATATAAACACATAAAATAAAATGTGTAAATTTCAAATCTCTCTCTCTCTCTCTTTTAACTTTTTCTCACTTTATTTTCCATTTTCTCTCCATAATGTCATTATCAATATCTAGTTGTGGAAAGTGTCAAGGACATTATAAAAAATGGAAAATCGAGAAAGGAAAAGGTCAGAAACAAGAGAAAGAAGATAAAGAAAATTTAGATTCGTGCATTTTATGTGTTAATAACTCCCCTCCGCGTCACTCTAAGAGTACATTAGAAGTAACTACTGCTATAAGCAAGAACATAAATAATTGTGTAATCCCCAATGTGGTCACCATTCATTTCCCTAAAATATCACACTAGAGTTACAGTTACGACTAGCGCAATCTTGAATTTAAAAGCATCCAAACTGATACGGTAGAACGTATGTCATGAGTCTCAAACTTATTAGGCCAACCACACAGACAAATAGATTAATGCACGCACCGACCCCTAAAGAAAGTGAAAATCTCAGAGATGACTCATACATACAGCCAAACCCATTTAGAATCGACATTTGAGGGGGATTTGGGGGTGGATATCTAGGCAAAAAAAGAAAAAAAAGAAAGGAAAATAGCGCGATTTCTTACTTTGTACTATACTATTCATGCACCTTTTTTTGGACTTGAGAAGTTTTAATCGACGTCTGGCATCAGGGACAGCGATTTCTGGGTGCAACGATCTTTTTCAGCGGCTCTATTGCTTTACCTCAAGTTTCTACACATATTTCAAACAACATTTGTTCTTTGTTGTGGATCTACTTGATTTCGTGACATTGCCCTAACTTCATTGACTTTTATCAAGAAACACCTCTGTAGAGTCATTGATGTTCACCTCTGAAGGGTCGAAGGTTAGTATTTCAAAGTCACTTCACCGGTTTCTTGACTCTGTTTGGCTTGATTTCAAAGGGCTTTGCGTAGATTCTTGCATAGCGAGGCAGACTGAACAACGGGAACACAAGAATGAGAATGAGATTATGAATTTTCTCACTTTCTATTTTAGGTTTTTCTCGCTTCGAGTTGTTTAAGCAGAATGAAGAACTTGCAAATGAATGAAAACAGGTGGGTTGGGTTTCAAATCGAAGTTACCTCGAGAATTGGAGAGAATTTGGAATGGGAAGACCAATAATTAATGAAGTTTGTCTTATTATACTTCTATGTCATACGCATGCTTTTAAGGTTTGAGGGGTATTTTTGTCCTAATATGAGATTGAGTCGGGGTATTTTGATTACTCGGTTTTGCCGCAATATTGCTACTTTGGTGATTTGCACATAAGTTAACAGGTCTGCGCCTTGCTAAGGGAATCTTGCCATTTTCACAATTTTTTCTTTAATATATAGTAGATATAATCCATAAATTACGTAAAAAAATTAATATTAAAATTCTTATTAATAGTCTTTTACTTTTCCCTAATACTTTGTTGTATACCAATGCGTACGGAATATAATAATTAACAAAAAAGCATGATAATTTGAAAAACTAAATAATCAAAATTTTATTTCATACTATTTACTCTTATGCACATGTTACTAATATGCATAGATAGAATCAAATTAAAATGTACAATGCTTTCACTTGGCACAAAGCTAATTAAATTGTCATCATAGAACAATACTTTTAACTAATGAAATGAGAATTAATGAGGAACTTTTTAATACAAAGGCGTCGGTTGTACTGGTGAATACATTTGACAACAATGCTATTGAGAGCGATGCGCATAGTAATGGTATACACGTCGATTTTTGGATGACACCTAAAAAGTCAGAATAGGTTGTTGTCCAAAAATCGACGACTAAAGTATATCCAAAGAAAATGACAATAGGCGTCGGTTGTAGTGGCCGAAACGGCACCTGTTTCTTTTTTTTTTTTTAATAATACACTAGCAATAACTATTCCCGGTATTCCTGCGAAAATAAAACAACAAATGCATAATCTACAACTAATAAGAAACAACCCTAATACTAGCAATTTATATACATTTTAACGCAATCATGAGTAACTCAATATAAATGAAACTATAATCAATAACTGCTCCAAACGTTAATAGCAATAACGTAATCTAGTATTATAAACTAACGTAAGTAAACCATTGAACGTGCGTACTAACCATCGAATATAAATAAAAGCACTCCAAATATCAATAACTATTATATTAGTATACTAGTTCCAATCATCACCATCATAATAAAAATCTAATTACAATCAATAACTACTTCAAACATTAGTAATAATGTAATCTATAAATTGCTCAAAACTATTAATTATTAATTAACCATTGAAATGTATACTAACCATTGAAATAATGTGAAATAACTGTTGAAATGTACATGTTTACATGAAAATCTATAATCTATAAGTAAACCATATTTCAAAATACATAAGACCAAAAAATCACGTACAATGGTCGACAAAGTACTCAACTTATTTATCCTGAATCTCATCTATATTCACTTGATTATATGATCCAACTTCATATGCCTAAAACAAACAAAAAAATATATAATTACTTTGTTAATAAAATATATAGATGAATGATTAGATAATTCTTAATTTTTGATAAGTATTTGTACATTATCAAGCTTTTCTAAACTATCAGAATATAGTGTGACTATCTCATACATATTTCTCATCAGATAATAGCCACACTCATGGAATCCCAATTGCTGAGCGGACTAAAATTTTCAAAGAGTTGAAAATTAATATTTGTAATTAAAGCAATAAAATTTGAAACTTCAATAGTTATTATAACATCTAAAGGATATTTTTCATACCGTAATTGATTTCCACACGGGAGTGCCCTTACTTGTTTTCCCTATCGCCCACATTATTCTATATGACTTAAAGTTTCAATATATATGTATAAGTTAAATAAACTCAAACTTACACAAAAAGACTCTTATTCAATATTTATTAATAATTACTTACATATTCAAATCCCATTTGATAGGGAATTTGTGCAACTTAGACTCCAAAGAATCAAAGCAGTATGCCATGTTATGCTCAAGGGATAGCAGAAACAGCATTAAGTGATTTCTAGAATATTTTATAACAATGTAAGTTTACATTTTAGTCACAAACAACTCAAATTAAGCAAAAGCAAAAAGATAGATGAATAGCAGGCAACGGTTTTACCCTCATAATACGGTGCTAGAATGTACTTCTTGTCCATCATTTGTGTAATTGTGTTGACCATGCAGACAAAACTAAGCCCTCCACTAACTCGAAAATTAATAGCCGTGGTCAGAGCTGGGCAAAAAAACTCGATATTTTCCATTCTGAATTTGTTGCACAAATGATGTAGGTACTTGAAATACATTATACCTAACGTGAAATGTCAAATTAAAAATTATATGATGTACTTAAATGTGAGGGAAGAAGTCTTACATTTTCTAAATTTGTAAAATAGATGTGTTCAACCATTGCATCATGATTAGGTTAGTAATATCATCGATTGAGACATAAATTTCATTCGCCTTGTCGATGGGATGGTGAAACATATCCTCATCCATTGTTATGTTAATGAAATCCATAGAAAGATATATTCTAACAGTCAAATCATGCAACCTTTTGAGGGCGGGACTCAAGGAAATTAATTTTGCATCGTCAACAAGATTAGGTCATGCCGAATAGACTTCAACACTCACCCACTGTTGCCTTTTCCTGTAGATGCTGCTTGCTCAGGTAAGTCTTCCCGCAATGATAATTTGTCTGCTATCAAAACATGTATAACACAAAATCAAATATATAGAGAAGCTTTTATGTAACTTCAATTCATTACCTCACATAAGATCACTAAATGTGAGGACCACTGAGTGAAACCTCTAACTACTTCCGCTAACTACTGATGGAATGAACTTTGTAATGGTCTAGCAGTAGCCACTGTTGCAGCACCAAAGTAGTAGCGTCAGATGGGTAAACCATCCTATCTCTCACACTTTTAGTTGCACCGTTACAACCAAGACGAGACGACATAAGGTCTACTTCTTCGAATATTCAATACCAGTGAACAAATTAACGTTAGCTATAAGAATTGAAATGAAATCAATGCATTCAAAAACATCATAATGCAATATTAAGTATCTAAATGTTAAGATGTGACTGGGGATCGACCGAGTGGCAGTTACTATGAGTCAGCGGTCTAATAGAAGGACTCACCGCCTTAGGTATTTCCATACCAAAAAATTTCAGAGGTATTTCCATGCTAAGGTGTTGGAAGACAAAGGCAAACTATGACTGTATCCTATCGAACGGGGCCTACATTTGTGTCATAGTCTCTTTCATCAATTGCTAAGCGATGATCGTCTCTACCTCTAATGTGATCACGTGTTAAATATCATCTAATGACACGACCCCACTCAGTCCTCTCCTAGTCTCGTTAGGGCATCCCAAAACGTCCCTTACAGTGACTTATTCATAATAGCCCCTCACTCTACTAGGGCGTCCCTCATTTCTAAGCGCCGCCGTTAAGATATCCAGGTGTCTCTTTGGGACAAATATCCCTTGGCTGGCCTCCTCGTGCTTTTCTTTCTATTTGAAAAAATAAAAGATAATATAAATACCTAAATAAAGGGCAAGTAACTTAAGTAATGAAAAAATTAATAATTAATTTATACTTACAATTTACTCATAAACCTCCTTGGTTTTCTCGTTGGGTATGTAATGAGTGCCATCAGGCCTCCTTTTTGACCTTGCCCAAAGCTAATCTAGACTGCAATCCTCCATCTGAAGGGTCAAGTTAACTGACCTACATGAGGATAAGAAAGATAAGGGGTGTGCAACAAGTCACTCCGGCCTCCTACGAGCATAACCAACAAAGTCTAAAAAGTGTGGATACTCATTATGCACTTGACTCTGCAATGCCTTCTCACTTTTCTCCTGAAAGTCAATTCAGCAACTGCTTTTTGTTCTTACCCACTGATGGGAAAATAATATAAAATTTGTTATGACCATAACAAGAGCCTAAGAGTGTCATGATCCCACTGAAAATTCTCCCATATTTCTCGCGTAATGAATTCATAAAGCTCACAAGGAGTTTTATATTTCTAGTACTCCCTTTTGATGTATTGTCGCACCACAAAGTCTTGAAATCTCTCAATCTCATCCCAGCTACTCTCAATATAGCTGGCTTCAAGTTGTCATTCTCGAAATTGAATTTGTTCTACAAGACAACAATGTTGAGCAATTTTATAGATAAAATCAAATATTATATGATATCAAATTCAAGCATGTAAACTCATTCGATAGCTTGATGCCTTCCCAAACAAGGTCCTTAAGGGCAGGTTCAACTACATGCCAATTGGGGTAGTTTATATGCACATGAATATGAAATACACTTCCTACATAAATGCCTAATTGCCTACTAAATTCACCGTGAAGCCTACAATTCTTGTCAAATTCAAGTTTTCTTGATGCATCATGCGTCTTCTTCAACTTCTTATAAGTGGTTGGACCTCTCGACTGCTTAGTTTTGCTACTAGTCAGATCATCCGCTACACTTGAGTTGACAGCCATCAAGAACACTCAGTACATGCCTACCTGCATACAAGTAAAAACACAAGCACATTAGAGTAACCACAAACTTAATCAAAGAATTTTTATATTATTTGATTTTCATCATTTACTTGTATATCAATATTATTTGTTAATTACAAATTGATCATTTATATCATAGACTTAAAGAAAGAATTTTTCATTATTTGATTTTTTAAGTTATTTATCTTGTTAATTACATATTTATTTGCATAACAGACCAAATCAAATAATTTTTACATTATATGATTTTATTAATTATTTATCTATCAATACTTTTCAACTGCATATACACTAGCATCAATTTTTTATATCCATCTTTCTAGGCAATGCATCAATTTCAAAAAAAATCTTTATGAGGCCTTTTTTATCGAACATGTGATGTGCAACATTTCCAACTTCTATAGAAATCCTACAAATTCATGAAATCTAACTAAATCTTGTGTACTTATAACAATATATAAATATATTTAACAAACAATGCCCAAGAAATTATATACATCCACTAAAATCAACAAAATTCATATTTACCAAATGTACACAAACTTAGAATTATAATTCTCAAAACGTAAACAAATACTTCCATAATTAAAAACTAACTAAGAAATGGAGAATAATTACCTTTAAAATACTTTGAAGATGGAGAATAATTACCTTTAAAATACTTTGAAGAAATGGAGAATAATTACCTTTAAAATACTTTAAAGAAATGGAGAAAAAGCTATCCAAAAATCAAGAGAAGAAATGGAGAAAAAGCTATATCCAATCTCGCCACCGCTTACTGCCTGCTTGTCGAAAATAGTTGCAATGTCTTCAGGTGGAAGTCTCCGAATGGAGATCTATAGGTTTTGGAATTCGAAATATAGGTCTAGGTTTAAGGCAGTGTGTTCAAAGACTCTGAAACATAGATCTAGTTTTTGAAATATACAAAGGCAATAGGCGTCGGTTCCTTGACTGTTAGGTGCATAGGCGTCGGTTGCCATGTGGAAGCTGACGCCTATAGTTTTTTTACATTATACATGTTGTTTTTTCCATGAACTGATGTATATTGCCATTTTTTTGTCAAATTCAATAGTAGTGATATGAAAACCAAAAAATCATGGGAAAGAGAGCGTACATAATTTATACAACTTCAAAATCACCCTATTCCCACATCCTTATTCAATAAGCATCAGCACAAGAACTTTAAGAACACATTAGAGTGTAGATGATATTCATTAATCAGTGAATAAATTCTTTTCCACATTCATTTTTCACAACATATTTTTGGAAAAATTATTTTTCGCATTTTCTAATATAGTACTATACATTCTCTAAAGAAATTACTATTTACTAAATCTATTTTAAAAAATCTAAAGTACACACTCTCTTATTACAAAAGACCCGGCTGAAAGAATATTACAACAAAAGATAAATTCTATATGATTTACCTCTAACATTTATTTTTAACCACTCTTTGCTCTAAAAAGAATTAAAAGATTTTTTTATTTTTGTTCTAAATCATCATCATCAAATATTATTAATATTGTATCCTTTCAATTTAAATTTTTACCAGTATACGGGTTCCCACAAAAAAAAATAAATTAAGTAATGTAGTACACATACAGCCATAGGTTTTATAATATGTAGTTCATCATATTGAATTAAATTAAAAATAAATTAAAAGTTTTGAAACTAATTTAATTTTACTTTATTGTTGTTGTTGTTTTTGTTATTGTTGCCGCCGCCATCATCATCGTTGTTGTGCCATCAATGTCGTGAGTAGGGACTTAATCGAAATGAGAAACAAGTCTCAATAACCTAAGACTTGAAATTTGTTTGTCAACTATTAGAATTTTAAAGAAATATAAAATATTTGAAAATAGTCGAAAAACTAACAAAATAGATATAACAAGCACTGATAGATAACAAATACCATAAGATTAGAGATTAACTTGCAATCTCCAAACTTATATACGTATATATAATATATATTATAATATGGGAACCTGTATAAGATTTAAAGTATATACAATAATAGTATATATAAGCTAGAGAGTGGATATATATTATAATTACGTATTTTATCTACATGTGCGTATAAAATAAAACATATATGTAAGATATTAGTGATTAATTAGGAGCTTAATTGAGGAATGTGTATATTATATATATGTAAAAAATAGAAATATACATAAGCTATGTATATATTATTAGGCTCTTTACATAAAAACCACTTTTCATAAGAGGGTTTTGAAAAAAAACTTCTTAATTGAAAAGTAACTGTAAAAATTCCATTTTGTATTGTAAAACTACCTAAACCAATTTTGATTAAAATTCAATTCTTTATTAATTTTATTAGTATTAATTATTGTTTTTAGATCGGATAATTATAATATAATAATTACAAATAGTAATTTTTTCAATAAAAGTAGTCAAGTTCTCTGTAACAGCTGTCGTCGCTGCTCTCAACTCAGACCACCAACAATCATTGCCGCTACAAGCACAACAACAAATGATACCATTCAAAAAAAAAAAAAAGTTATCGGAAAATATTTACAAATAAAACTGGGAAATGGTAACAAAAAAGTCCCCAAAAAAAAAACAAAAGAAAAAAATCAACAAAAAAGAGAGTAACAACCACACAATAAATTAGAAAAAGAAACTTCATGTGAAGTTAAGAGAAAAAAGAACAGTAATAATCTCTAAAAACACAAAAAATTCATGAAAAATTAAAAAGAAAAAGAATAGTAAAAGCAGAAAAAAATTTAATAACACGATAAATTTTAGTGGAAACAAGTGCAAAAACATGGCAACAAAAAAACGGTAAATAATTCAATAAATAACATGGTAAGAGGAAAGAACAAAAAATGTTAACAAAAACATATGCATTTAAAAACATGGTAATACAAACGAAACGACCCAAAAAAAATCATGGTAATAATTCAAAAATAATTCATGTTAGCACGAGACAACTACGAAATAGCGTTGACAAGGTATGAACAAAACCCAAAAACACATTTGAAAATATAGTATTATATTATAGGGGAAAAATCTAAATAAAATGTCATCAAGAAAATAAAATGAGGAAAAATGTTTAAAAAAAAAAAGAAGAAGCATGGGTTATGGGTGCCACCGATAATTGTTCCGGCAGCACCCAGCAGTAGCCAACGCTGCAGCATGTGCTGGCTGGCTGGTTGGCTGGCTGCTGTCAACAACTGTGAATAGCTGCCACGTTGTTGCAGGCGATGGAGGCGGCGGTGTGTTGTGGCTAGTGGAGGCGGGCAGCAAGTAGCGGCTGGTGGATGGTTTTGAGATGAAGAATGGAAATGGTAAATAATTACGGGTAAGGGTTGGATTATATAATGTCTAATTTTAATAAATTTAAAAGTATTTAAATTAATAATTACGATAATATATTTTTTGCTTAAATATAAAAATAAACAGAAAAAATATCCTAAGCGGGGTTCTTTTAATATCTTTTAGTTAAATTTTGAGTACTTAAAACATAATCATAATCTTCAAAAGTCTTAAAACGAATTCTTTTCTTACCTCAGAGTCGATGAAACGGACGATGGCGAACTACTACTAAAAGTTTTTCTTTTTGAAATTATCTTTGAAAACTTTTGAAAAAATTTTGCGAGCCTACAGAAATGTAAACCCCCTATGATATCAAGCTGTAACGCCCCAAATTTAGAAAACTGGGAAGCTATCTTATCTTTAAAATTTGCTTTAATGTGGAATTTAACAACAGAATAATTTAAATGCGGAAAATCTCATTAATAATTGATAACAAGAATACGTCTAAAACAATTTAAAATTCAACAATTGAATAAATGAATAATTTGGAATTCTAAAGAACATTAAATATCAATTCTAATTTTAACTTCTAGTAGCCTTCGTCCGTCGACCCGTCTTTGGCTTCAAAACCTGAAAATTTTAGTTTGAAAGACTGAGTATAAAAATACTCAGTAAACTCTTGCGCATATTAACGAATTCATATCATAAATGCAGCATATAAACATGCAATTAGTTATTTCTTTCTTTGAAGGATCTTGTCTTTGAGAACAAGCATCATAAATGAATACATGTTCTCATTTGTATGCATTAAAGCCGATGCGCGTATAGTAATGAGATCTTAAGCATATAAAATATACATTCTTTCTCATAATAACATATTTACATGTAACATTCATCACATAAATCAATTAATAATGCTCAAAACTTTTAGAAAACACTTTTAGAAAATAATAGTCTACCTTAAGCTTTGTGAGTTTGAGCTACCCTTGCAAGAATCTTATTTGTTTATTGATTTGTATGCCTCGTCTAGTAAAAAAAAAATTAAGTTATCTTCGAATTGTGAAAATACTTCTTCGTGTAAAAGAAAATATAAACTTTAAGGATTAAACTGAAATTCTGAAATAGTTTAGGACTGGGACTAAAATGTGAATACCAAACTTTAGGCTAGGATCTGTGAAAACAGAAAGTTGAAGACCCTATTTTACCAAACTGAGAATGTGTTGAACAAAAATAGTAAATTTGGAAACCTGAGGGACCTAAGTACAAAATTAATTTAATAATATAACCAAGTCAATGTTTCCATCCCCCAATTCGGCAAAAACAATTCATGAACGAGGAGTAGAGACTTCTAGAGAGAGAAAATAGGATTTTCATGGCTTGTGACGGGAATTGATAGAAACTGATGCCGGCGAATGATTTCGGCGAGAGGGGTGGATGCTAATCGTGTTTTTAACCTCCTATTTGTGTATGGTTAAGACTTGATAAGGTATTATAGTGAGTTTAGGGTTTAGGTGGGCTGGTCGATTATGCAGTGACCGACAGTGAAAGTGTTGCTGGGGGGGGTTTGCAAGGATAAGAGTGGCAGTGCCGCGTAGATGCAATAGGGGTATGTGTGTGTATACATGCATCTCTCTCTCTCTCTCTCTCTCTATATATATATATATCTATGGGATCCTTGGGTATATGTACAGATGTATCTATTTATTGAAAAAGGGTAAAGACCAAGAACAAACAGTGGATGTGGGAATGGAAATCAAGAACTACATGCGTGTGTATATGGTGTAGATATATCTATATACCATCTCAGTGAATAATTTGAAGGATAAATCTGAAAGGGAACAAAAGACTGTCTGGACATAGAATAGGAGAACCACCCTAAAGAAGGTGATCTCGTGAGTGGGATTTTCTATGGAATTTACCGGGTTATTTATAAGCCTTGGGTAATTGGTTTCCTACATGGATTTTGTAATGCCCCAAGTCCTACGAATCCGAAATACTACTTAAAAAGCTCATTTTACTTTAAATAATGCAAAAGAAAGCTTAAAACGCAAGGCATTTTTTTTTCTTTTTTAAAAACAAGTTTGAATATCCTGGTCGTACATGAGCTATAAGGAAATATTAACACTATTTATTGAACCTTTAATACTAGTGAATTGGACGGAAAGAGTTAAACATTAGTTTACATATCTAGTCAACAGCAATTAATTTACATATCAATCACATAGCAAAGTCTTGAACAAATAACCACTAAGTTTAACATTTTCAGATTATAATAAACGTATAATATTTAACAGCCACTGCCATCGGTCCCTCCGCCCGCTCCAGCACCTGAAAATGTTTTAGAGTATATCTTACATAACGTACTACAGGACCTATCAAGCTTGATTGTACTATATCTTACATAACGAACTACTCAAGGCCTATCAAGCCTGATTGTACTACCATGGTATATCTTACTATCCCGCGGATATATAAATAAAATCAACGTACTATCACGAGTAATACATATTGGTATTACAAACAGAATCACATTCAACTCAAATCACATGTCATAAATTACAACTCAAATGTTTCACTATGTGCGCATCTCTTGAAAATACGACATTTAACTTTGAGAAGTAGATACTACCTTAATTCCAAAGTTGAATTTGAGCTTTAACGGCAATAAACTCCAAAAGATCAACTCGTTTGGTCTAACTATATAGAATAAATTCTAAGTTAATGACCGAGGTGTTCGTTTAAAATTTATTAAATTTAAATTTTGAATAAAATGATATATATTAAAAGTTTGGTGTATAATACGATTAACGAAATGGATTCTTGTCTCAATTAAAAGATTATTTGGGAGTTGGAAATTTAGGACACAAATTTTGGAACTTTGGGAATTAACTATTTAAAATTAGAACCTTTGGAGCCGGAATGGATTTTAACAGAATCCTGATTACTAACTTAACTATATAAAAAAGGCCAAGGACAAACTTGAGTTACAATAGAAACTCAAGAACCATTCAAAGCATAATAGAACCCTATGTAGTAACTTAAACATATAATTAGATCATGTACCTATCTTAATCCACGACTAAAATATGAAGACTGGGAGAATAATTATTAACATAATAAAATCCAAGAGTGGGAGTCAGATGCAGAAAGCGCTACAGGCCGAGGGAGGAACGGCTGGAGTGTGGGTTCAAAGGGTAGAGGTGCAATGATTCAAGGAATGGTTCGCTAGTTAGGTGCTTGGCTCGATCGATGGCGATGGGGTCGTGGATTCGAGAAATTTAGGGTCGATGAAGCTTACTTCGAGAGTAAAAGGGATGATAGGAGTTGCGGTGGGTGCTTGGGGTTCATAATTAGCAAAGTGGGTTTGTGATTTTCTAGTGAGTCCAGGCTGAAGGTCGCGACAGGGTATGGTTCCTGTGGCGTGGAAAGTTCGAGGGGTCAGCGGTGCCGTAGGTTCGCTGATGGTTCAACCGATAAGGTTCGAGTCTTTAGGGCTCGAAATGGCTTAGCCAAGGTTAGTCAATGGTGTTATGGTGTTGCTTTTGGGTTCTGTTTGTGGAGCGATTTAGCTAGAGGAGTGGTGGTGGCTAGCGACTGGCGGTGGCGGTCGAGGCAGCGCCGATTGCCAGGTGTCTCTGTTTCTGTTTCTTTTTTTTCCTTTTCCAAAGATTGCTGCTGTGTGAATACAATGTAATTTATAAAACATGGTATATGTGCAGAGTTATAGAACAATTAGAGAACGAGGAATTTACTGGCTGATTTCAGTCACTGGCTGAATGTTGGTGTTTGCCAAAACTTGAGTTCCAATATTGCTGATCTTTGTGCAGAGAGTAGGAGTTTGAACAGGGAAATTTTAGGCTTTGTGAGATGAAATGCAACCTTGTGTGAGAAGAGAATTGAAACTGTATATGACTCTGGAGACAGCTGCTTGGGAGGAACGTAGTTAGTTGGTGGGGGGGGGGGAACTAGGGCTGTTTGGCTAAACTTAAATTGTTAAGATTTACTTATTGAATTGAGCTTGAATAGGCTAAAAGAATTGGATCAATCTCTTTCATGCAATTGGATTGTAAGTGCCTTGAAATTTGATTTGCATTAGTTCAAAAATGAAACCGGACTAAGACCTTTAATTGGGCTAACATATCTTAGCTTTAATAAAACGGGTTTGGATAAATTGCAATGAAATCGGACCGAAGAAAGTTAAATAGAAGTGAACCGGGTATTTTGGTTTAAATTTGAAATAATTTAGAACCTACTAAAATTTCGATACCTACTAAAATTTCGATTTAACAACCTCCTGGCTCCCGAATGAGTTAACCAACTTTGATTTTTCACTTTTGGCTTTTATAATCAATTTATTCAAGGCCAGACAACTGCGAGGCAATAAATTGCTTCTATGACCAATATCATACAATAATAATTAATAAACGGAAAGATAGTAGCGACGTGACTTAACTTAGCAAATTTTGTAAGAACTTAAATTTTTATTTATAAAAATTTCTGGTCGCTACAACCCTTCCCACTTAAATTAATTTTATCATCAAAATTTAGCTTACTTGTTCTAAAGAGTTATCGGTATTCTTTCAATATATCTTCCTCTCTTTCCCAAATCGCCTCTTCTAGACTGTGCCTACCCCACTGGACCCTAAACAACGGAACAGTTCGATTTCTCGGACCATGAACTTTTCTTTCAAGAATAGCTGATGGAGCTTCATCATATGTTAAGTCTTTCTGAGTATTCACTGCTTGAGCATAAAGTACATGACTTGGATCAGGCACGTACTTCTTGAGCATAGAAATATAGAATACATCATGCACCGCAGAAAGTTCTGAAGGAAGTGCGAAACGATGTACCACATTTCCAATCCTTTTTAAGACCTCAAATGGTCCAATGAACCTGGGTTTCAACTTTTCTTTCTTCCCAATCGAAGTACGCCTTTCTTTAGAGCTAATTTAAGGAATACCTTTTCCCCGACTTGGAACTCGATGTTCTTCCTTCTCTTGTTGGCATAACTTTTCTGCCTATCCTGAGCCATCTTAATCCTCCATCTCATCTTTTCAATATCTTGAACGGTTTTCCTAACCAGATCAGGTCCTAACATCTTCCGATCTTTCCTTAACTTCATCCCAATAAATCAGTGACCGGCACCTTCGACCAGACAGAGCTTCTTATGTGATCATACCAATGGTTGTTTGAAAACTGTTATTATGCGCAAATTCAACCAATCGCAAATGTGTTTCCTAGTTTCCACCCAAATCTAGGAGGCAAGCCCTCAACATATCCTCTAGTATGCGAATAGTTCTTTCGGACTGCCCGTCAGTTTGAGGGTGATAAGCTGTACTAAATGTCAATTTAATACCCATTGCTAAATGAAGTGACTTCTAAAACCTTGATGTAAATCTTGAATCCCTATCCAGCACAATAGACACAAGTACACCGTGAAGTCGTACAATCACCCTGAAGTCCAGATTCATCCGAATTGGTAGAAAATGAACAGACTTTGGGACCCGATCCACAATTACCCATACTACATCAATCCGACCACAAAATCCATTGCATTGTTCTCCCACTTCCACTTGGTATTTCCAGAGGATTAAGTAACCCTAATGGTCTTTGATGCTTGGCTTTCACCTGCTGGCAGACAATACACCTTGCTATACATTTTGGTTCCACCTAGATGTGCAGCATAATGGGCGGAATGAGTTTCAGTTAAAATCTCATTCCTCAGCACATCGTTCTTTGGTGCATAAAGGTGCCATTTAAACATGAGAGCTTGTTTAGTGGAGACCCCAAATCCGTTACTCTTCCTCGTCCCCACTCCTGCTCTTTTCTTTTCTAGAAATTGGTCGTCCATTTGTGCTACCACAATCCTATCTCTCAGATCTGGTTTAACTATCAATGCTGCCAACATAATTCCTTTTTGCCTTGACAGTGTAATAACTTCAATTCTTAAATTCTAGAAGTCCTTAATCAATTGACTCTGTACAGTACCCAATGCAGACAACTGATCAACATTCTTTCTGCTCAAAGCGTCTGCAGCCACATTAGCCTTATTGGGTGGTAAAGGATAGCCAATCGTGGTCCTTGACTAACTCCAATCACCTTCGTTGTCTCATATTCAACTCCTTCGGGGAGAAGAAGTATTTAAGACTCTTATGATCTGTATAGATCTCGCATCTGCTCTTGTATAAATAGTGACACCAAATTTTGAGAGCCTGTACCACCCAGCGAGCTCGAGATCATGAGTTGGATAGTTCTATTCACACAGTTTCAACTGTCTGGACACATATGCAATCATTTTCCCTTTATGTATTAAAACACATCCTAAACCAAGTTACAACGCATTGCTATAGATCACAAACCCATAGATCGGAAGAGCGTCCTTTAAAACCGATGCTGTAACCAATCTTTCTTTGAGATCCTGAAAGCTCTGCTCACACTTATCGGACCAAACAAACTCAAGTCCTTTCCTTGTGAGCTGCGTTAAAGGACCTGCTATTTTTGAGAAGCCTTCTATGAAACATCAATAATAACTGGCGACGCTCTTCCGATCTCTTACTTATCCAGTATTAGTGGGTCTAGACCAGTTTGTGACAACCTTAACCTTGCTGGGATCCATTTCAATTCCTCGAGCTGTCACAACATGCCCCAATAATCCCCTTCGATCCAGCCAAAATTCACACTTTTTGAGTTTGGCATATAACTTCTTCCTCTGTAATGTATCCAAAACCATCTTGAAATGTTCGGCATGTTGTTCAGAATTCTTTGAGTATATCAATATGTCATCGATACGATCTCGATAACGAACCTATCCAAACATTGATGAAAAAACCCTATTCATCAGATCCATAAATACCACAAGGGCATTCGTCAAACTGAAAGGCATTACTGTAAATTCAAAATGCCCCGTAGTGGGTTCGAAATGCCGTCTTTGGTATATATGTCAACTTAACCTTCAGCTGATGATACTCTGACCTCAGATCAATTTTTGAGAAAACAGCTGGACCATACAGCTGATCAACTAAGTCATCGATTCTCGGGAGTGGGTACTTATTCTTGATCGTGAACTTATTCAGTCTATGGTCTATCCACATCCTCATGCTCCCATCTTTCTTCTTCATAAACAACACCGGTGCTCTCCAAAGTGATATATTCGGTCTAATATATCTTTTTTTTCAAAAGTTCTTCTAACTAAACTTTTAGCTCTTTCAATTCTTTAGGTGCCATATGATAATGAGCTTTAGAAAGAGGTACAGCTTCTAACACCAAATAGATGGTGAATTCCACCAGCCTGTCGAGTGCAATGTCCTGCAGATCCTCAGGAAACACATCAGGGTACTCCTGTACCACCTGTATGCGATCTAGGGATACCTCATCTAAGGGCTTCTCCTGAAGGGTAACAAGTATCCCTAACAACTTTCTTTCGCCAACAATTTATTTGCCTAAAGAGCTAATATAAGGCGAGGTAATGCCTTAATTTTCAACCTGTAAAATTTAAGTTCTTCGCCACTATTTTTCTGAAAAATTACTTCTTTTTCATGGCACACAATGGTTGCCCGATTCTTACTAAGCTAGTCCATACCTAGTATTATGTCAAAATCCTTCATTTCGATAACATTCAAATCTGCCTCTAGGATTAATCCATCGAAGTCTATCTGTACTGCCCTAGTCATTTTATTAGAGTCAATTATTCCTCCAGATGGTAAACTAACTTCCAATACACAACTACATTTGTCTCCTACTAAATCCAGTCTACTAGGCAAGTAACAGATATAAATAAATACGTCACTCCCGACTCAATCAAAATATAGAAAGGAGTTCCAAAGATGGATATAATACCTACTATAACATCGGGATCTTAGGTGGCCTGCTCATAAGTCATCGGAAATACTCTGGCTTTGCCCTTCTTTGTCTGATCTGCACTCATTCCTTAACTGAACATACACTCTTTAGCATAACGGCCTGGTTGGCCACAACTGTAAAAAAATTTCTATCCCATCTGACACTCTTTTCAGTGATACTTCTTGCACTTGGGACACTGTGGGGGACCTCCACTCCTCTGACCTCTACTTCTTTGACCTCCATGGTTCCCATGTTCGGTTTCTTATTTGCGCCCTGACCTTTGTTCATGTTCTAGTTCGGCCACTTTCTTTTTCCATAATCTTTGTGAGCACTCTGGCCTCCAATCTTCATACCAGAGTATGGTATTGCTTGCGCTTTTTTTACAACATCCCGATAGGTGGAGAGATCAAAGGCACATACAATCTACCTAATTTCAGGTCGCAAGCCTCTCTTAAAGTGCCTAGCCTTCATCTATTCAGTACTCACTAGATGAGGGACATAGCGCGACATTTCCTCAAATTTTCTCTCGTAGGCAGTTATGTCCATATTTCCTTGGAGTAGTTGTAGGAATTCAACCTCCTTTTGATCGCGGAGTGCTTGGGAAAAGTACTTATCAATTAACTCAGTTTTAATTGAACCTACACGACGCTCTTCCGATCTCCTCCTCGGTCCTAGTGTGAGATACAGACTCCCACCAGTGACCGGTTCCTCCAACTAGCTTAAATTCTGCACATAGTACCTTCTAGTCCTTCAGGTAGGATATTTGGCGAAGCAGCCAAGGGTCCAACTTCAGCATTAAAGGCAGGTGGCAAATGCCTATGAAATTGCTCAATAATTGGCACCGTATATGCAACTGGAGGTGCTATATGCGTTGGTGCTTGATCTAGTACTAGGGCCTATCTCAACTTTTGTATAGTCTGAAGTAAATCCCGGATTACACTTGATTGTGTTGGGCGCACCATTTCCTTTCAAAAAAAATGATATACTTGTGACCACTTGAAATGTACAATAACCAACACAGCAGTAACGTAGGAAATCTACAACTCTTAATAAACCGAAAATGATGCATTCACTAGAACCAACAGAGTCTTTCCAAAATGAAACATCATATAGTGTTATACGCTAAACAACTAGTAATAAGAAACTATACAACTGGAAATAAAGCATAGTACTAGCTCTGTACAGAACTAAACACAAACTATATAATCACCTTATCTCTACTCCTCGTCATTGTTGTCATCCTTGCTATCGGAGCTACTTTGTGTCCTAAATCACTTCGGTAGAGGGGGAATGTCCTCCCAAGTGACTCAAAACTCCAGCTCAGAGTCCTCAATGATATCTAAGTCCTTAAAGTCCTCATCTGCATCCTCCTCGAAGTTCTGTTTCAGATTCTCTTCCTCTTCGTGCTCTTCCGATCTCAAGAGCCTCAATTGGCATGACCTCATTTGGCTGGGGCTCCGGTACAACCTTATGCTCTAGCTTAGGTTTAGGCTCAGGTTTGAACTTAGGCTCAGAATTAGACTTTGATCCCGACTCGAGATCAGCGAACCTCTGCTGAAAGTATCAAAATCCAGTACCAACCCCAATAGGCTACCAACCTCTGCTGAAAGTATCAAAATCTAGTGCCACACTCAGTGACACTTCCCACACCTCAAATATAGCTCTAGCCATCATCTGCTCCCTACCGCGAAAGGTAGTGATCAAATGGCAGACAGAGAGCTCATCACTAATCTCAAAGTCCAAGCTAATGGCTTGAGCACTAGCAAGTCCTCGACAGTCTCCTCCAAGTGACGCCTAAATGTCACAAATGCCCTGAACACACTCCCAACTAGATAGGATCACCTCCAGCTCCAACTGCCATATCGGTAAGGCCAGTTATGTAAAGGTCTAGTTTAAGTGGGATATCTAATATCTGCATAACTAGATTCTGAGAACCAAATCAAGAAACTTCTTTATTGGCCACCTTTTAAACATAGCATAAAATCAACATCTTGCCAAGTCAGCTCAGACACAACATACTCACAGCAAAATGCATAAAACTTTCCATCACATCTCTCACACTTCATTATTACGACAGATATGAACATTCACAATCATGCTTTAAATCGTATCAAAATAATATCTTGGAATTCTAAAATAAACTTTACTGTGGAGCCGGAGGCGCGAACGACAATGAGCGGCAACTTAAGTTAGAATAATTTGATATTTTTAATACTTTCTTTTAGACGAGTCTACAGAAACGTAAATCACGCTCTGATACCAAACTGTAGAGCCTCAAGCCCTACAAACTCGAAATACTACTTGAAATTCTCTTTTCACTTTAAATAATGTGGAAGAGAGCTTAAAACACAAGGAAATTTTTGTTTTCTTTTTAAAAACAAGTTCGAAGATCCCAGTAGTACGTAAGCTATAAGGAAATTTTAACACTATTTACTAAATCTTTAATACTAGTAAATTGAACGGAAAGAGTTAAACATAAGTTTACATATCTAGTCTATAGCAATTAATTTACATATCAATCCCATAGCAAAGTCTTGAACAAATAACTTATTTTTAAAATTTGCTTTAAATGCGGAATTTAACAACATAATAATCAAATGCAGAAAATTTCATTAGTAATTGATAACAAAAATTCGTCTAAAATAATTTAAAATTCAACAATCGAATAAATGAATAATTTGGAATTCTAAATAAAATTAAATATCAATTCTAATTTTAACTTCTAGTAGCCTTCGTCTGTCGACCCGTCTCTGGCTCCAAAATCTAAAAGTATTAGTTTGAAAGAATGAGTATAAAAATACTCAGTCGACTCTAGCGCATATTAACCAATTCGTATCTTAAATGCAACATATACACATGCAATTAGTTATTTCTTTCTTTGGATGGTCTGGTCCTTGAGAGCAATCATCATAAATGAATATAGGTTCTCATTCTTATACATTAAAGCAGATACGCGTATAGTAAAGAGATCTTAAGCATTTAAAATATGTATTTTTTCTTATAATCACATATTCACATGCAACATTTACAACATAAATCAATTGATAATGGGCAAAACCTTTAGAAAACACTTTTAGAAAATAATAGTCTACCTTAATCTTTGTGAGTTTGAGCTACACTTACAAGAATCTTATTTGTTCATTGATCTTCATGCCTTGTCTAGTCATAAGCAAATTAAATTATCTTAGAATTGTGAAAATACTTCGTTGTGGAAAAGAAATATAAACTTTAAGGATTAAACTGAAACTCTAAAATAGTTTAGGACTAGGAAGAGTTCTTTCACCATCTTCTCAACAAGGGAGGGTCCCTTCGCTTTCTTAATGACCAAGCAACTCTTTTAGATTGGTATAGGCAAGGTCCTTATTATTTTCACGCATGACATGAGGGATAAAATCCTCACTAGTATTTTAACTGGAATGCTAGGCGGAAGAGTGTAACTGCCTTATCGCGCTATCTGATTTGTATGTGAAAAACATTTCGTACCAGTAACTGATCCCTTCCTAGCGAAATGTGTGCTCCAATTGAACATGGCAAAAAGAAAGAAAAGATAGGTCAACCGGGAAGCAGGACAGAAGTTGTACTCTTGTCGCGAAACCTCATTCCCAAACGACCTTCACGCTACAACTTCGAGACCAGACCTTTGAAAGACTCTCTTTGAAGAATGGGGAAAATATTTCTTTTAGAATGCCCAGCCTATAACAGTAGAAATATATTTTATTTAAGAGCTGCTCTCTCATTGTCGGGTAAAATGTGAATACTAAACTTTAGGGCAGGATCTATGAAAACAGAAAGTTAAAGACCCTATTTGACTAAATTGAGAATGTGTCGAACCAAAATGGTAAATTTGGAAACCTATGGGGCCTAAGAGAAAAATTCATTTAATAATATAAACAAGTCAATGTTTCCATCCCCCAATTCAGGAGAAACGATTTAAAAACCGGGACCAGAGACTTCTAGAGAGAGAAAATAGGATTTTTATGGCTTGTGACGGGAATTGGTGGAGAATGACACCGGCGAATGAAATTCCGCCGAGAGGGACGGATGCTAATCGTGTTTTTAACCTCCTATTTGTGTATGGGTAAGACTTGGTACGGTATTATAGTGAGTTTAGGGGTTCAGGTAGACTGATCAATTGTGCGGTAACTGGCGGTGAAGGTGTTGTGGAGGGTTTTGTAGGGATAAGAGTGGCTGGTGAAGTGTAGATACAATCGGCGTATGTGTTTGTGTGTGTGTCTATGGTTATATATGTATCTAGGATCCTTGGGTATATGTGTATGTGTATCTATCTATGTAGATGCAATAAGGGGTATCTATGGTTATATATGTATATGGGATCCTTGGGTATATGTATATGTGTATCTATCTATTGGAGACGCGGGAATCAAAATCAAGAACTGCATGCATGGGTATATGGTGTAGTTACATCTATATGCTATCTCAGTGAATAATTGGTTAATTTCACATATCATCCCCAACCTTTGGCATTTGTATTGGTTGGGGTCTATAACCTTTTTTTCAACACGTTGGGTCCTCAACCTTTTATTAAGTTGTAAAGAAGGTCCTTTTAATTGCTTCCATCGACTTTTTCGCTAAATCTTCAACAAAATTACCATGACACCCTTATCTTTTTTAAAATTAAAAAAAGCTTTTAAAATATAAACAAATAATACAAAAAATTTTAAAAAAAAAACCAAAAAAAGTGGGGGGGGGGGAGACCCCCCTTTGTGAGCTGCCGGAAACAGTAGCTCACAGACCCCCAGTTGGCTGCCGTTTCTGGCAGCCACTGGCCGCCAAATGGGGGGGGGAGACCTCCCTGTGAGCTATGGCTCCAGTTGGCTGCTGGAAATGGGCTGCCATGGGCTGCCGAAAAAGGTAGCCAAATGGTCCCTCCTTCGTGAGTTGCCATCCTGGGAGCCCATTTCCGGCAGCCAATAGCTGGCACAAAAGGCAGCCAAATGGGGAGGAAGACCCCCCAGTAAGCTGCCATCTTGGCAACTCACAGGGGGGTCTTCCCCCACATTTGGCCCCATTTGGCCGTCGTTTCTGGCAACCCTCATTTGGTCGCCTTTTCTGGCAGCCATTGGCCGCCAGAAATGGGCTGTCATTTCCAGCAGCCAACTGTGGGTGGGGGGACCCTTCTGTGAGCTGCTGAAACGGCAGCTCATAGCGGGGGATCTCCCCCGCTTTTTTATTTTTGTATTATTTTTTATATTTTAAAAGCTTTTTTTTATTTTAAAAAATAAGGGTGTTATGGTAATTTGGTTGAAGATTTAACGGAAAAGTTGACGAAAACCTTTAAAAGGACATTCTGTGCAACTTAATGAAAGGTTGAAGACTCAGCGCGTTGAAAAAAAAAAGATTGGAGACCCAGTCGATATTAACCCCAATGATTAGGGACGATATGTGAAATTAACCCTAATTCAAAGGATAAATTTGAAAGGGAACAAAAGACGTGTATGTATGTACGTAGGATAGGAGAACCAACCTGAAGAAGGTGATCTCGTGAGTGGGATTTTCTATGGAATTTAACGGGGTATTTATAGGCGTTGAGTGATTGGTCTCCTACATGGATTTGAAGATAGAACTCTAGTGCATTATGAATTTCATGTGTAATGCTAGTTGAAGTTGACTAAATTACGAAACAATAATAGGCTGAGATAAAGTCAAGTTAGGGCTTTATAAAATAGTTGAGATAAAATTCATTTGGTATAAAAGATTTGGAGTTTAGAAAATAAATCATTTAATATAAAAATCTAATTAAACTTTAAAATATATGACTAGATGAGCACCAAGATTTAAAATAAATGAGATTATAGCACCACATCATTATCTAATAAAATTTTACTTTAAAATTTTCCGGACGCTACAGATTTTTTAATTGAATTCAATTTGATTATAAATATTCTCTCATCCCACAACGATAAGACTGTAGATATTTTACGTGAATTAAGAAACGGTAGATAATTTTGTTGAAATATTAATTTTATAGTTGTTCTTCCAATTTTAACTTTCATTCCTAATTAATTAATAATGTGGAAATAATTTTGGTAAAAAAAATGTGGAAATAATTACCAATAAAATGAGTATAAAATGTGTCCACTAAAATTTCTTGTAAGTGTTCACCTTAACCCCAGCGACTGAATTTGTGCAATATCCTGCAACTTTATTGAAAAAGAAGTTGGATGGTAGATATGCCATATGAATGACAATAAATTCTAGAATTGAAATTGGCACAACTCTTTTTCCTAAGATTGGTGTGTACCAAAATAGTTTAAATTCATTAATTAAATATGGGCAAATATAGAAACGAAAAATTAAGTACACACATGATATGATAATTTGACTATTTTTTTGAGACAGACAGAAACATAATAATAAATTATCTTTTTGAGATAGAAGAAATACTATTTTCAATTTAAATTCTAGAGATGACCGAAAAACATGAAGCAGTGGAGGAGGAGAAGAGTCACCTGTACGGAGAACGTGATTTGTCTTGTCCCATTCATGTTAAAATAAATATGAAAATCGTTTTGAAAAATAAAATAGTTAAAAAAAAAAATTAAACAAGTTGCTAAATCTGAACTCGAAATGCTCTAATTTTGAGCACACCTTGTATCTTAAAAAAAAAAAAAAAAAGAATTTCTATCTAATGAAAGCAACACCTAAATAATTTTAATTAAGTAAAAGACTGAACAAAACAACAAAAGTATGAACAACAATTTTCTCATCACTCTAAACCTAATCTAAGAGCATTTCTTTTCGTGAAAATACAATTTTAATCTATATTTTACAAGTAAAATACGTACAGATATAAGCTCTATTAAAACACAGAGT
Source organism: Nyctanthes arbor-tristis (assembly GCA_963692815.1). Lineage (NCBI taxonomy): Eukaryota > Viridiplantae > Streptophyta > Magnoliopsida > Lamiales > Oleaceae > Nyctanthes > Nyctanthes arbor-tristis. The sequence continues at coordinate 78,448 of CAVNYN010281593.1, forward strand.
AAAGAAATCTAAACTATATAGAAATAAATATAAAATAAATAGAATTTAACTCCCGTGACAAGAGAATTGAACTTGAGACATCTAATTTCAAGGGCCTAAGCCTAGCTCTCTAACTAAATGAGTTAGTCTCATTGGCAATCTAAGAGCATCTTTAGTGTGGGAAAAAACTCAAGTTTAAGTTCCCTACAAAGTCAAATGGTGTCAATGGGCTATTTTTTTATTGAAAAATTCTAAGGAGACATGAAAAGTGGAAATTATTAGGTAACATTCTTATGTGGCACACTTGTATTGGATGATGAAAAAGCAGTTATATAATTATCACCCAATAAATGTGTGGCACATGATATGTCACCTAATAATGTCTTCTTTTCATGTCCCTTAGAATTGCTCTTTTTTATTTGACCCGTCTCTTATTTATTCCCTTCACTTTTCTTCCTCACACTAGAAATACTCTAATGAAGCATCTAGATGGAAATCATTGAAATGATTGAAAAAATAGAAGGTCGTAGATAAATAACTTTCATATCGTTTCAAAACAATCTAAATAATTTTATGAAAATGCTTTTACTTTCATATTTTTTAAAATTTTTAAAAATAAAGGAAAATTTTTATAAAGAAACTGATATTTTGTTTTGAGTATTTTTTATGTAAAAGTTTGAAAACACTGAAAATAAATAAAGCATAATTATTTTTTTAATATTAGTCTAGAAAGAAAAATAGAAAATAAATTTAGAATCATGAACTCATTAGCTAAGTCCCCATGAGAAAATGTATTCTATTTTCCTTTCACACACACACACACACATATAAATTAGTTTGTGGTATCTTTGTACCCTATTTTCCCAGCCAAAACTGTCTAAGTGACGGTCATTTTAAATTTTTACTTACATGTTATGTTATTTAAATTATCTTTGTAGATATTTTGATGGATTTATATATATTCAAAGTTTTTTGATTTTTAAATTCAAAATTTTTTAACACACACACACTCTTATCTAGGAAGCATTTCATAATTTGGATTAGACTAATTCCATTTTAACTAATATATTAATTTTTAATTAATTTTTATATGTTTTAAATCGTGTCGTTATTAGGTTACTTTGTTTTTGTATATAATAAATATGGTTTAACTAACGTTTTATTATTACAAAATTTCCATTACAGTATAGTCACAGAGAAAAATAAAAATGTTTGATTTCTCAAGATCTAGGAATGACAATGGTCGAGTCAAGATTGCGTATACTATACACGTTACCCTATCCATCAAAAGCTTTTTGTCCTAACCCCGTATCCATCTCCACTTAAAATCGGGCATGGGCCCGGGACATCTCGGTTATGATAATTATCAATTTATTGGCCTATTTATATATATATATATATTTATATTTTCATTTTTGACTAAATGAATAATATTATAAACACGAGCAGTGTCCCCTGAGATGGAATTACGATTGTGATTGGAATTACTAAACTTTCTTGTTAACTTTCATTATTTTTTTACTTTTAAACTATTAGAGTTTTTGGTAAATATTTTTATTTTTGACAAAAACGAATAAACAGGTCGGGTACGGGTAAATAGTATGATAAACTTCCCTGACCTATTCTCAAGTCGGGCTGATTTTTTTAACTCTATTCTCGAGCTAATTACCCATTTAGCCGAGTATCTCTATTTTAATAGGGTCGGATACCCGTGGGTATCGGGTAATAACTATTAGCTAGCAATAAAATAATCGAAATATTACAGTTTAATGTGACCAACTGCACATTACTTAACATTTTGGGCTAATGTTAATATATAATTTGATTTGATATCTTCTTATGTAACATACGGGTAAGAATCTAGTTAAGTTAAATTAATCATATTCATGCATTTTATGATACCTATAATAAATAAATCTCTACGACTCATTTTCAAAAAAATTATTTATACTTCAAATTGGAAATAATTTGAAATACCAAACAGTCAAACAAGCCCTAAGTTGATAGAGTCTCTGCCAAATTCGTCACTAGTTTAATTTCCTTCCTAAAAGACCAGAGAAGGTGAAAAATGAAAACAGAGAGAGATATTAATGAAAGCAAATCTTCTCAGTTGCTTTGATTTGGCCTTTCTAGTCTCTTCTTTCTTTCCTAACATTTCACTTGTAAATATTAATCTCGATTTGCTGTTGAGCACCATAAAATGTCCATCGCTGATCTTGATGCTGGCTCTACAATTTCATGTGCCATTAGAGAAGATTATTATTAGGGACGGGGCTAAAAATTTTATTAACATGAGGTATAGTAAAGAAAAAAATATTTAATTCGGCTTAGCTAGTTATGTAAAAAGTTTTTCCCCAAACATGAAATTTCAATTTTTTTTGGGCCATCTAACATGCCCCCATTAGCTATTGGTTTTGTTTTTTGTTTTTGTCTTATTTTATTTATAGGTGGAGCTAACAATTGGTTTCTTATGTATGGCACCAGATGATTTTTATACTAACTCATTTGCAAATTAAATATATTGTATCTATATCCTAAAATGTCTAGGGCATGAAAACTCATCGAGACCCAACATTGAACCTAGGCCCACTCACATTAGTACATGATAAAAATACAAAAAATGCGTAATGAAATACAAAACACAAAAAGGCGTGAAGTCTGAGTTTCCAACATAAATGTTAACTATTGTCTAAATGAGTTTTTTAAAACAATGTGTACCTCTTGTTTGAAATCCACATACAATAAAAAGAGGCGTAGCAGTTTTCCTCAAGTAAAAAGTTGAGATTATGTGTTCAACATATCTTCCGCTTCTATTTCCATGGTTCGGTAATAGACTCCTCCGCAATGGGAGTTGAAACTTCCACCTTAACTAATGAAATTATTTTGTCAAACAAGAAACAATGGACAAACCTTTTTATTTTTTAATGCATGCATGTCAATCTACAACTCGACATCCACATTATGTAAAATGATCTGTTCATACAAAATTGACGGTTGTTCTTCTTAAAACTAGTATACTAGTATAACCTTATTTATTATGAGTTATTTTCATTCAACTATAACCATTAATTGTACCATAAAGACAAGATTACTTTTACAATTTACTAACTGGGCCCGTTTCTAAAACCTCCCACAATGTGTAGTGTGTATGGATACACGCCACGTGCATTTGAAATATACATAGCATGCATGAAATACATGTAAGTTGCATTTATACACGCCACGTAAAGTGGAAAGTTTTGTTACCAAACCTTCGAAAATTTTTTGAAAATCTTCATAAATAAAAAAAATAAAATAGCTAAAAGGAAACTTGCAACTAAGTAATAAAATAAACAAATAAAACCTGAACATTGATTTCTTTACAAATCTCTATTTTAGAAAAAGAAAATTTTCTGAAAATATAAAAAGGTGGATGAATTCATCCTTTAAAAACGAGTAGCGTTATTCATCAACACTGGTGATGATCAGCATGTTAAGGAGGTACTAAAATACAAGTTCACTTAAATGCATCAAATATCCTTACATTTTTTTAACTTATCATTTAACTAGTACCACACTCATGCGTTGCATCGGAGGAATAATGTTCAAAAATAAAGAAGACGTAAAAAAATTAACACAAACTTTTTTTTGCTTGATGTTTAGAACGAAATAAATATAACCAAAATTATAAATCTCAATTGTAATCACAATTTAACTGACAACCAACTATTCAAAATCTATATATATATATATATATATAAGGAAAGTACTTGCGGTACTGTTGTACCACAATTTTCCCTCCAAAACTACACTTTGGAGGGATATTTTAGATTTTTTAACTTCGTTGCGGTAATTTTTGCGGTCATCTATATATTTGTTGTTCGAATTTAAATTGATTTGATTAGATTTGATTGTTCTCATTTAATTTTCCCTTATCTTCTTCTATATTTAAGACAAGATTCTGGTTTTATGATAATTTCGCTTTATTTAAAATTACTTATCGATGGATGAGACCTAATTTTATGGATTAATTTCTATTCAAAGTTTTTTAATTTTTTAATTCAAATTTTTTAATATTATATATATATATCTTATCTTATCTAAGAAGTATTTTGATTTGATTAGATTTGATTGTACTAATTTAATTTTCCTTTCTTCTTATATATTTAAGATAAAATTCTGGTTTTATGATAATCTAGCTGTATTTAAAACTACTGATCAACGGAGAATATTTAATTTTAGGGATTAATTTATATTCGAAGTTTTTAAATTTTTAATTCAAATTTTTTTAATATTATATATATATATATATATCTTACCTTGGAAGTATTTCGTAATTTGTATTAGACAATTTCCTTTTTAGCTCATGCATTAATTTTTAATTATTTTAATATGTTTTTAAATCGAGTCATGTTATTATGCTACTTCTTTCTATATAAAAAGAATAAAAGATAAAAATAGTTACAGAGAAAAATAAAATAAAATATTTAATTTCCTGAGATATAAGAATCACAATAGGTCGGGATCTTGATCGGGTATGCTACGTTCGTTACCTATCCATCAAAAATTTTTCTCCCATCCCCACTTAAATCAAGGATAGGTCGGTGACAGGTTGGTACAGATAACTTTTATTACCCATTTATTGGCCAATTTACATATATTTATATTTTTTATTTTCATTTTTTGTTTAATAAATAGTATTAACACCACTAAATTAAAATTGCAATTGAAATTACTAAGCTTTCTTGATAAATTGAAACCATTAGAATATTTAGTAAATATTTTTATTTTTGACAAGAAACGGTTAAACAGGTCGGGTATGAGTAAAAATTATAATAACCTTTTCTGACCTATTATTAAGTCGAGTCGATTTTCTTTATCTCATTCTAACCTAATTACCATTTAATTAGGCATTCTCCATTTTAATGGGATCGGGTACCCGTGGGTATAGGGTTTGGTTTTTTTAATTTTTTATTTTTGCAATCCATACTAAGGTCACTTAATAATGTTTCATATCAAATAAGCACATAACAACTATTCATTAAAAAAATAATCAAAACATTACAGTTTAATGTGGCTAATCATAAATTACTTAACATTTGATACTAATATAATTAGATATAATTTGATTTGGTATCTTTCCGTACAACGCCTGGTGTGAGAATCTAGTGTAAAATTATAACAAATGAGATGTTATAAAGAAAAAGACTACCCACAAAAAATGTATTTATTTGTTAAAAATTATAATCCGCAAATTGATAACCATAAATAAATATTTAAAATTTTTTTTTGCCGCAGTAGAACATCACGGAAATAGAATTGGCAACATAAACAAAATAGATAGGAGTGGAGCATGTTTAATGCTGATGTGATCATATAAGATGCTTTGGGTTAAATTGATATAATGCACAAACATCACCAGACATGAGCAAAAACCTTCCTGCCGTGCCACATTAAACAACTTAACAACTCCATATATGACATTTCACTTTAAAAATAAATAAATAAAAAGACCAGAATTCAATCACTTGAAGTGCATGCTCCTTCAGCTCCATTACAATTGAATCTATAAAATGCTACCACAATATATTATGTCCTTCTTCCGCCTTATAGAAATGTGTGATTCCAGTACACATTACTGCTCGATCTCCCATGAGAAATTTGCCACATATGTACAGCAATATGGATAGGATTATTTGAACTGAGTTCTTTCTACTCTTAAGCATGAACAAAATTAGATTTTTTATCCTAAAAATCTAGAAAACCCTATAACTGTTAAAGATATGTATAAATAAGAAAAATAATAAATAAAAAATTTTCACTTCTCACAAAACCGATTCTAAAAAATTCACAACAATATGTATTTATTTACTCTCTAGTTATTTAACCATTAATTAATGAAAACCTCTAGTTCATCAATTAAAGGATTATACATCATTAATACAATTTGCCTTTTCTTCTATAAGTGATATATACGTACTACTAAACCAAAAGCTTCCGATCTTGATATTTCTACATCATTAAACCCACCAATTCAAACAGCTGCACATTATAAAATTATTCAATTATTTCCCATTCAAACAAAGCTAGAATCTCACCTGGGTGTTGAACGGGAAAATACCAAATTAAATTATATATTAATATTAGTGTGAAATGTTAAGTAATATATGATTAGCCACATTAGACTGTAATATTTCAATTATCTTATTGTTAACTAATAGTTATTATATTTTACTTGATATAGATGCTATTAAGTGAACTTAATAGTGATAGTAAAAAAACCCGTCAAACATGATACCCCCGGGTACCAAACCCTATTAGGACGAAGAATACCTGACAAAATGGGTAATTAGGCAGAGGATGGAATAAAGAAAATCGGCCCCATTTGAGAATAGGTAGGGAAAGGTTATAATAGTTTTTACCTGTACTTGGCTTGTTTAACCATTTTTTGTCAAAACAAAGATATTTACAAAAATTCTAATAGTTTGAAAAGTAAAAAAGATAATGAAACTTATCAAAAAAGTTCAATAATTATAATCACAATTGTAATTCCATCTTGGAGACTCCGACCGTGTTTCTAATACTATCCATTTAGTAAAAAAGGAAAAAATATATATAGATATATAAATGAGCTAATAAATTGGTAATTACCAGTCCCCAGTGCTCGTTCCCTGTCCGTGCCCGATTTAAATGGGGATGGGTAGGGGGATATGACAAAAAAAAAATTTAAATAGGTAGGGTAATGGGTATAGCATACTTGACTCCGATCCGGCCTTTTGCATTTTTAGACCGCAAGAAACCAAACATTTTATTTTTCTTTGTAACTGTATGTAATGAGAATTTTATAAACTATGAAATGTTAGTTAAACTATATTTACCTATGTTTTTCATATACAAAAGAAGTAACTTCATAACGATTCGATTTAAAAACATATAAAAAATAAATAATTAAAAATTATGGTAAATTTCATATATCATCCCCAACCTTTGCATTTAGAATTGCCTGAGTCCCTAACCTTTTTTAGCACGCTAGGTTCTCAACCTTTCATAAATGCGCGCAAAATGTCCCTATTGACGGAATTCATCCAAAATTCCATTAAGTGGTTGACAAAATTATCTTTATAACCTTATCCTCTAAATTAAAAAAAAAGAATTTAAAAATCAAAAAAATTTAAAAACAAAAATGGAAAAACAAAAAGAAAAAAAATTTAAAGAGGGGAAGGGTCTTTCAGTGCCGTTTCCGGCAGTGAACTTCATTGCCGGGAATGGCAGTGTTTACTGCCATTTCGGCAACTCACAATAGGGGGACTCTTCCCCACTTTCCAGCCTAGAAATGGCAGAAAATGGACCCCCGCCCCCATTTTTCTGCCATTTCTAGGCAAGAAAATTGGGGGAGCCCATTGTTCTGCCGGAAATGACAGCACAATGGGAGGAGCTCTCCCATTTTTCGGCCCAGAAATGGCTGGAAAATAGGGCTGGCAGAACAATTAGGGGGAGCTTCCTCCCATTGTGCTGCCATTTCCGGTAGAACAATTGGAGGGTGGGAGCTTTTCCCATTTTTTCTATCGGAAATGGTAGAACATAGGGGATGAGCTCTCCTCCATTTTTCTGCCAATGCTGGGCAGGAAAAATGGGGGAGCTCCCTTCTCCTCAATTTTCTCTGTCATTTATAGCAGGAAAATAGGAGGGAACTCCCCCCTATTGCTCTGCTGGGGGTGGAGCTCCCTCCATTTTTTTGCTGGAAATGGTGGAGAAAGTGTAAACACTGCCATTCTCAGCAGTCAAGAGCTGCCGTTCTGATAATGAAGTTCACTGCCATAAACGGCAGTGAAAACCAACCCCTAATTTTTTTATTTTTAAATTCTTTTTTTTTTAAATTTAGAGGATAAGGGTGTAAAGGTAATTTTGTCAATCACTTACGGAATTTTGGATGAATTCCATCGATAGGGACCTTTTGCGCGCATTTATGAAACGCCGATGACCCAGTGCGCTAAAAATTAGGGACTCAGGCGATTCCAAATGCAAATATTGGGGATGATATGTGAAATTTACCCTAAAAATTAGCACATCAGCTAAAACGAAAATAGTCTAATCTAAATTAGGAAATATTTTGTACATAATTTATATATATATATATATATATATAGGCTCACACACACAGACATATAGGGTTAATTTCACATATCGTCACCAACTTTTACAATTAATATAAGCTGGGTCCCTAATAGTTTTTTTAACTCACTGGGTCTTTAACCTTTCATTAAGTCACAACTTTATGTGTGCAAGTCACATGTAGTCCATAGCTGTTAAAAAGGACTATATGTGTAACTTAATGAAAGATTGGGGACCGAGCAGGTTGAAAAAAAATTTAGGGACCCAGCCATAGGGATGATATGTGAAATTAACTATATATAAAAATTAAAAAATAAAAAACTTTTAATCACTACAAGAAATATAAGCAACAACGATGAACTTTACTGACGAAAACCGAAGCGTTCCTATAAGGTATCATCTATGTTGACGACCTCACGATGGAGGGTAAGACAGATCGGAAGCAATATGAAGGGTATAACGGCGACTATGTCGCAGCAATAGACCTATGTTGCTGCTAAAAAGACCCTATTGCGGCGATCCATCTTTCATTGCCATAATTCTTGACTGTAACGACGACACATATAAATTGTCACTATATTTCTTGATCTATAGCACCATAGTCTTGGCGAGAAGATTTCCCGCCTTTATTTCTTGAATTCACCGATGACAAGTTGTTGCTATAGGCTATATGGTCGTCACTATAGCTGTAAAATCAATATAATATATATTAAAAATGCAAAGTGTTAATTGAAGATTCACTTAGTCTACTTGGGAAGCCGCTATGCATGTGAAGGGTGGGTCAGAGGTTCGATTCTTCAAGCGTGCAAAACAGACATTTTGCCCTATAGCGGCGACTATAGGCCTGGTTTCTTGTAGTGAATATAGATAAATCCATCAAAAGAAGATAAGATATACAATGATCCAATATACTATTTATCACAAAATTTACCTAACATGTAAGCAGAAATCTAAGATGACCTTCATTTAGACAGTTTTTGCGGGAAAAATGTGGTACAAAAGTATTGCAGACTAATTTTCTCCTATATATATATATATTCATTTTTATAGAATGAAGTTTTTTCCTTGCGACACATGGAGAATTTCAAGTTATTAAACCTGTTAATATTAAATGCATTGGCCCCTCTTTTTGGTTCATTCTCAATTTTGATATCTCTTGGAATGCTATTTCCCCTTTTAATACCTCTAACGAGTTTTTAGTATTTTAGTGTACCTACAATGTGTTAACAACACCACCCGGGGAAGAAGCAATTTTGATCAAATGCCATACGTCTTGTGGGATATGACATCATACGTCCTATTTGGCGTTTTCCTATTTGTGGGTTGGACAACCCACATGTCGGTTATCCAATTAGAACACGCCAGACGTTTGGTGTGAACGAAACTCGGGAATAAGTATCCTAGAAATGGAAAAATGTCAAGTCTTCATGCAAAAACAGTATTCAGTAAAAATACATACAATGTTTTCCCAGAATTATTCAGAAAATAATCATTTGCTTTATTCCTAGTCCGTTATTGAAAATTTAATTAGCCCATTTTCACTGAGAACCCAATAATTGTTAGAGATATGGATAAGAATCCCAAGATCATCTCTTGGCATATGGTGTCCTTACTCAAAAACTAAATTCAGTGTTTCAACATAAACAATGGCAAAAATAGAATTTACACAACATATAAAAGATATGTTTAGTAATTTTTATCTAATAAGTAGAAGTACATATAGATGACCGTTAATAACAGAGGCAGGATGTATAGGAGGCTGAGAGGTGAAAATAGTATCAAACTACAATTAGAAATTGAAAAGGGAAAAAATCTTCAATGAATATGAGTAGTGGAGCAATTGTCATGAATGATGAATTACTCGAATGAAAAAGAAGCATTACTGTAGAAGTTATTTTATCTTAAAACAAATAAAGTCGGGTTCTCAAAACACGTTTTTTCAAAACCGTTGCTACACTTGGGCCGTAGGATATCCAAGATGCAACACACCATTCATCAGTCACATAAAAGGGTTACACTCTTCAGCTTAGGGTTGAGGGAGATAGTCTTACGCCTCTTCGCCGCTTTGTTGTATGTTCTCTTAGGGTTCTCTCTTGTATTCTTTGTGAGCATCTCTTTGTGAGATTGTAGGAGGGATCTAAAGAGTGTTAGGGTGTATTGATCTCCGTTTGTGTTCAGTTTTCTTTGTGAACTTTTGTAAATCTGTTTTTGACGGTTATAGCGGAATCGAGGCTTTTCCACTCCGGTGGAGCTTCAAACGGAGACGTAGGCGGTGGTGCCGAACTCCGTGCCCTTCGGGGCGAACATATCGCGTGTTCATTTCTTTTGCATTTCCGATTTTTAGTTTTGTCGTGGGTGTTTCAAAGTCTTGATTATCATATCAGTGGTATCAGAGCATACTTGGGAGTGTGTAATCGACGTTCTGTGGTCTGAAATTGGGGCATTGGGGTTCTGACCGTAAGTTGTATTTGGGGTTCTTTATACTCGACTCCCAAAATTAGGGTTCAAATCGCGAACATAGTTGGGGATCTCTCGAATACTTCTGGTACTGCATTTCCTAGACATTAGGCTTGGATCTTTGTAGGGTTTTTGTGGATAACTTGGCCGATTGAAGAGGACCGGAGGTTCCTTGGTGGAATTTCTCGCTGGACAGAAATTAGTATCATCTTTGTCCCCAACACTTCACCCGATTGCAGATATCAAGATTCTCTTTGGCGAGTTTGAGCTTTTCCTGCTCCATGGGGGTTCACGAATTTTCTTGAAGAACAAAAAACTGAATATTCTGCTCAACTTTCTGGGCTACTCTCCGTGGCGTGTTCTGCTTCTGTACTTTCCAAAGATAAGTGTATTCTCTGTTTTTATTATATTGGACTTAGTATCTTTGTAGTTGAACTCTTTCTTATTTTTCTGCTATCTTATCTCCTGAAATTACTGAGTTTTACTACTAATCTGGTTCTTGAAGAACACTGATGTCCCTAATTTGTGTTGAATATTTTCTGCCATTTTGGACAGATTTCCTGATTTCGAGCACAATTTATTTTCTGTTTCTGAGGTTGTTTGTAATCAGTGTCTGGTTCTTGTTTTTGGACAGAAAATTAAACTGCATTTTGTGGCTGACATTGGGATAAACGGTGGCTATTTTGCTGCTGATTTTGGTTAAGGCAACAAAGGATTGCCTATTGATGCTATTGCTGGGTATTGGATATCTTGCATATATGATATATTGAAAGTTCTATAAATTGCTCGGAGTATTGCAAAACCGGGTAACACCTCTCCTAAACTTTTAATATTCTTTTTGGTTTGATATTTTCAAAAGAAACTTATCGGATTAGAGTGTCTTCGCTGCCTTTGTCTTGGGTCTCCTATGAGGATCCAAGAAGCTGAGGGACTGGAACTACTAGGATTTAATAAGTGTATTTTGAAATATTACTGTCAAACCTTGTTTAGTTTTTGTGTCTTAAAGCCTGTTGATTAATTTCACTGGTTTTTTAGGACTGCGCGAGCTACTAATTTTGCATATTAGTGTCTACCTTGATTACCTACTATTTTGTTGTAATTTTTGGGATAAAGAATTGTGTTACTGTGAATAGTCTCTGGATATTAACTCTTGCTGTCATCTTTGCTGTTTTTATCTGATGCTGGGTTGTTGTACTATTGTTATGATTTATTTGTTGCATTGAGTGATGGCAGCTCGTTTTGATATTGATATTTGGTTGGGTACCAGAGACTTTAGTCTCTGACGCCAAAAGATGCGTGCCCTTTTATTGCAATAAAAATGTGCGTATGCCTTAGATAATTCCTATCCTGCTGAGTTTAGTGCCTTTTGGAGGAGGTAAATGGAGTGGAGTTCTATTTTTCTACACCTGTCAGATAATGTGTTGAGAAAGGTGGGAGAGACTAAGAGTGCTAGTGAGATTTGGGGAAGTTAGAAACCTTGTACCTCACTAGGACCATGCCAAATAAATGTTATCTACTAAAGCAGTTTTTTGGTTTTAAATTTGACAATTCTTTGAATCTTGAGGAAAATATTGATATAGATTTACAAAACTCACTCAAGATCTTGCAAATTGTGAAGAAAAAATTTCCGATGACCAGCAAGTTATAGCTCTTTTAAACTCTCTTGGTGAGAAGTACAAAGACTTGAAAAATGCTTTGGAATATGGTAGAGAAAGTGTGATTGTTGATATAATAATTTCTTCTTTGCGGAACAAAGAGTTAGAATTAAAAATTGAGCAAAAGGATTTTGGAAAATATGAGGCTTTTACTGTTAAAGGTAAACATTTTAAAAAAAAGAAAAATTCTAACTCTTTTGCAGCTTCTTCTTCTAAACCGAATAAAAACTTTTTTGAAAAAGGAAAAGAAAATTTCAAAGGTAAAAGGAAGAGTAAAAAGGGGAAGAAATGTTATTACTGTCAAAAACCTGGTCATTTTGCAAAAGAATGTTTTCAAAAGATAAATGATTTGAAAGAAATTCAGAAAAACCAAGGAAAAGCTGCAGTTGTTCAAAGTGATGTTCAAAATACTGGTGGAGTTTATGCTGTCACCTTTGAAAACTCTAAAACTGAATGTATTTTGGATACTGGCTGTACTTTTCACATGAGTCCTGTTAGGGAATGGTTTTCTGACCTCAGTTTAGTTAATGGTGGCTATGTGCACTTAGCTAATGAGGATGATTGTGAGATTAAAGGCATAGGAACAATGACAATTAGGTTTGATAATGGTAAAAACCATTACCTTGGAGAAAATAAGATACGTTCCTGATCTTAGGAAGAATTTAATCTCTTTGGGGGGAGTGGGATGAGCTTGGTTTTGATATAAGGATCAAGAATAGACATTGTCGTGTGATTATTGATGATTCTTTTGAGCTTATCAATGTTCCTAAGGTGAATGGATTGTATACTGTTAATGCTGTCTCTATTGTACGTTGTGCCTTTGTGACTCAAACTTTGAATAACACACAAGTTTGGCATAATAGACTTGGACATATAAGTGAAAAAGGCTTACAGACGTGTGCTCTTCCGATCTTGCTGTTTTTGGTAAAGATAAAATTGAAAAGATGCAATTTTGCCAAGAGTGTGTTATGGGAAAACAACATAGGCTACCATTCACTAAAGGTATACATAAAACCAGAGATAAAATAGAGTATATACATGATGATCTTTGGGGACCAGCCCTTGTTCAAACAATTTCTAGTTTTAGGTATTACTTGGTTTTGGTAGATGACTTTTCAAGAAAAAATTGGGTAATTTTATTAAAACTCAAATCTGAAACTTTTCAGAATTTAAGAAACTGGAAAATTCTTTGTGAAAACCAAACTAGCAAGAAAATTAAGGTTTTGAGAACTGATAATGGACTGGAATTCTGTAATACTGAGTTTGACCAATTTTGCAAAGAAAATGGGATTTTGAGACATAGATCTGTAACACATACTCCACAGGAAAATGTCATTGCCAAGCGTATGAATATGACTTTATTGAATAAGACAAGATGCATGTTGTTTGGGGCAGGAATGCCCAAAATTTTCTGGGGTGAATGTGTAAAAACTGCATCCTATCTTATTAATGGAAGTCCCTCTACTGCTATTGATAATAAAACCCCGGAACAACTTTGGAATGGTCATTTGTCTAATTATTCTTATTTGAAAACATTTGGGTGTGCTGCTTTTGCACATTAAAACATGGAAAACTGGAACCTAGGTCTATAAAATGTGTTTTTCTTGGTTATGAAGAAGGGACCAAAGGTTACAGATTATGGGATTTTCAAAATAAGGGTTTTAAAGTTATTATCAGTAGAGATGTGGTGTTTAACGAGTCTGAAATGCCGTGCTTTAAAGTCAAATATGATTTTAAAGAATTTGAAAATTCTGTCCAGAGGCATGGTATTACTTATTGGGATGATTTCGAATCTATTTCTGATGTTTCTGATGCTCCTCTTGAGGTGGAGACATCTCAAGGTGGAGGAGATGTGAATCCTATACTTGATATTCCTGATAACGTGCCTATTGATGAAAATCTGCATGATTTGCCTGCTGAAAATGTTGAAATTGTGCATGATTTGCCTGTAGAAAATCCTTTGAATGATTATCAATTAGCTAGGGATAGAACTAGAAGGAATAGAACACCTTCAGTTAGGATTTCAGATCCTGATTTTGTGTCCTACTATACTTCTTCTTTATCTGATGAAAGTGAACCTAGTTCTTTTGATGAAATGCTGATTTCTAAAGATAAAAATAAATGGTTTGCTGCTATGAAGGATGAAATGGACTCTTTAAATAAAAATGAAACTTGGATTCTTGTTCAAAAACCGAAAGATCAGAAAGTGACTGATTCTAAGTGGATTTTTAAAATTAAAAAGGGGGAATTTCAAGAAAGTGAAGTGAGATACTAAGCAAGATTAGTTGCAAAAGGCTTTTCTCAAAAAGAGGGTGTCGACTACAATGAGATTTTTGCTTCTGTAGTTAAGTATACTTCTATTAGAATACTTCTTGCTCTTGTAACTCATTTCAACTGGGAGCTTGAGCAACTTGATGTCAAAACTGTGTTTTTGTGTGGTAATATAGATGAAACCATTTATATGAAATAACCACAATGTTTTGAAGATAAAGGTAAACAAAATCATGTTTGTTTGCTTAAACGGTCTTTGTATGGGCTCAAACAAGCTCCCAGGCAGTGGTAGAAGAAGTTTGATACTTTTATGCATAAGCTTGGTTTCAAAAAGAGTAATTATGATCCCTGTTTGTTCTACAATGGTGTTGGTGGTGAAAGTTCCACATATTTGCTTTTATATGTTGACGATATGTTGATTGCTAGCCATAGTATGGTTGATATATCTTCTATAAAAGTTAAGTTGAAACAGGAGTTTGAAATGAAAGATCTAGGCCCAGCTAAAAGAATTCTTGGCATGAATATTGTTAGGGACAGATCTGATTGTACTCTATTTTTGAATCAATCTGCTTATATTGAGAAACTTCTTGAAAAATTTGCTATGTGTGATGCAAAATCTGTTTCCTTGCCTTTAGCTAATCACTTTAAGCTATCTTCGGACCACTGTCCTAGTTCTGAGGATGAATTGAAAAGAATGGAATATGTTCCTTATGCTAATGCTGTGGGCTCTATCATGTATTTAATGGTCTGTACTAGACCAGACTTGGCGTATGCAATTAGTGTACTTAGCAGGTTTATGGCTAATCCAGGTGAGCTTCATTGGGCAGCAAT